>RJWH01000001.1:3962637-4030148 GCA_004363575.1 Solenodon paradoxus
TTTTTTTTTTTTTTTTTTTTTTTTTTTTTTTTTTTTTTTTTTTTTTTTTTTTTTTTTTTTTTTTTTTTTTTTTTTTTTTTTTTTTTTTTTTTTTTTTTTTTTTTTTTTTTTTTTTTTTTTTTTTTTTTTTTTTTTTTTTTTTTTTTTTTTTTTTTTTTTTTTTTTTTTTTAGTATACTGCATTTCTTAAGTCTATTTCTATATGTTAGTTCATGGCTTGCTTATTTTCTTCTTGCTTCTGTCATTAAATTGTGTTACAGTTCTCTGTTGGCTTACCGTTTCCTGTTATTGATTTTCTGTAAATTCCTCATAGCAGATCTTGTAACAGTGTCCCTTTGAGTAAAGTATCTGAAAATTTTAACAAATATTTACAAGTAGTTTCTCAGTAGAACCTTTTAACCATGAGTTCACTTTTTTAACGTTTAGAATTCACTTATCATTGGTTTTCACTTTATGTTTCCCACCTCACATTCGTATGTCTTAAATTACTGACCTAGCCAGGTACTAAGATTTGTTTGTTCTGTTTATTTCTCTAAACTTCAAATGTTTACATAATTGACCTCAGCTTGCAGGCCTACTTACTAGCAGAAATGTTCACAAACAGATTATTTGTGTATAGTGAAACAAAGATGAGTGGTGCATTTTGGAACCTGTAATAATTCTCATGTGGATGTTTTGAAATTTCACAAGGACGATGAGAGAAGTATACCATAGGCTCTAAGAGGTGAGGGATGAAGGGAGACAGGATGAAACTAAGGGCTGGCAAAGGCATAGGATCAGAAGAGTAGAGGCGACCTTGCTCATATTGTCTGAGCGTGGAAATCTGTTTTTTCAGGAGAGTAAAAAGAAAGGGGATATTCAAAAATTAAGTTCCTGTTAAATTTGTTTTCTAATATTATTCTTGTTACATTTTATGAGCACTATTATGAAATATTAATTCTATAATCAGTATCCTGTATTGATTTGTATAGGTACTTAATCTAATTCATATCTTACTAGAAGAAGCAAACTGGATTTAGAGACACTGGTATCTGAGTTCTTTCACCTACAAGTAGTTTCTGTATCCATGCCCTTCATTATTATTATTATTCCAAGGATATTTTATTGTCTACAAAGTACTCAGAGATTTTTGAAACAAACCCCTATCTAAATATACCATACATTTATGATATCATATTGTAGGAATGCTAAGGTTTCTTAGAAAGTCACAAGTTGTATGAAAATTCCAGATCAAACCAGATAAAAGTCTCATAGAGTAGAAGAAACTAATTTGAAGCATCATTCCTTTTTGCACCCCGTGAACATTCGGATATACAACTCTTGTAAGAACAAAATAGGCACGGACCCTTACTTCCATGAAACTTGCTTTAACACAGGCCATGATGCTCTGTCCCCTGTTTCCCTTATACAGTATATTATGACTAGAGACATTTATAGTAGCTTGTATCTTGCATTGTTACGTAAACATTCCATCAATATGTCCCTCACAGCTTCAATAAGACTATACCCCTTTTCGGGGAAGCATATATGTTTATACTCTAAAAGCTTAGAAGTATGAGCATTTGATAAGTAGGATACCTTGGATATACAGTTTTAGGGATTTTGGAAACTAGTAATGGATTGGAGTTATTAAAATACCCCAATTAAAATGAATAATAAATATAATTGAGACAGAATTAATAAATTTAGAATAGTACACTTAATTGTTATTTCTAGTGAAATTCTTTGATGGGCCCAGAAAGCAGCATTCAGGAAACATTTTACAAAGAGCCAACCTGGACGTCTAAAGTTGTTGCTTTAGCAGATGCACCCAAGTGATTATCTCCTTGCTTTCAATACTGAGGGATGAAGACTGACTCATAGTTGGCTGGCATTGGGGGAGCATATCTATCTGTGTCAAAGAGCCAGTAGCTTATTTCTTACCTGACTTGGACTGTTCATCATTTTTATCAATGTCTTGATCTGATGAGTACATAGATTGCATGTTTGTTTCTTAATTCTGTTATGATACAAAGTGTGAAGCAATAAATGTATGGGATGCCCAAAGCAGGAATCAAAAGGTTCCTAAGAGGAGTCTCCTAATGTATAAGTAATGCCTGTCAAGCTCAGAAAGATACTATCAATATACCGGATAGAGTCTTGATATGCTTTATTAAGACACCTAAATTCGAGACGCAACAGCACCATTTATTTGGTACAGGAAGAACATAAGTGGGTGGTTGCCTGAAACACCCTTTAAAAATGTGTGCTCCAGGAAATGAGTGACATGGAAGATGAGGTACCTTAAAATCAACAGATTTTGGTTAATGGAGAAGAGGATACTCTTTAGGGACATGAAGGAATCTATAACTATCGAAAAATATTGCATAAAGGAAGAATCACTGGCTTACTTTTTAAAGGGAAGAATAAGGCCCAATGAATGTAGACACAGACAGAGAAAAAAAGATTCAATTAGTACTCATCAAAATAGAAAGCACTTCCCAGGGAAACCCAGTGTAGAACCCATTGTATCTTCCTGAAGGTCATGGTGACTACTCGATATATAATTACTGAACTGAATAAAAATTGGCCTGTTTTTCTCTTTAGTTTTATTAGACGTGATTTTATACAAATATTATCTTTTGATTTGGGAGATACTGCAAGTCAACAAACTCTAGAAACATAATTATGCAACATCCTCTGGCCTCTAGGAGGCTCAACAAACAATGGTGGTGGCATTTATATGTATATGCATAATATAGGAGGTTTCACTGTGATTGTGATTTAAATATTGTTAATATTTTAGTGCTCTCTGAAGTAATCAGGAAGTATTATTTTAGAGGTAAAAATATTAAAAATATTATGGTAATTTGAGTTTCACTTTCAATTTTTAAAAATACTAAAGATAAGTTACAAGATCTTGAAGAAATGTATTGGTTCCATAATAGAATTTCATTAAAATGAGTCCTCACAACTATAAGAAAGGACATGAAGTTTTCTTATGCAAAAAATAGAGGTGGAATCTTTAAAAATCTTACAACATTAGAAGTCTGCCATTCTGTTTGCATTTCACAGAGCCCTTCAGTTTTTTATGTGTGTACTCAATATACATTCATTCATTCTCTGCTTATTTTTAGGGTACTTTGAATCCCTATTGTGTGTTGTGGGATGACTCAAAAACGTAAGTGACAGATGTTTTCTTACATTACTTTGGACTAAATATTCAAAACATATTGTTATTTTAGCTGCCTGCTAGTCAACAGGAATATAAGATAGTAAGATGTTAGTTATATTCAGAGAGAAAACATTCTCCTTTTTGAATCTTCAGGACAGAATGATGAATGTGTTTGTGTGTGATGATGCCATCAGGTTATGTCCCGATAGGATTGCAGTATCTAATGTGTAAGGCACATTGCGATGTGAATTCCATGAGGATTTTTAAAAAGCTCTAATTTTTAAATTATAAAAACTCAGATGCTATTTCAACATCTTGTCCTAGTAATTCAACTTAACCTTGCAGAATAAAATTTATATGGTCAGTTAGCCAATACATGACCTTGAATCTATTATCAGAGTATTGCAATATTTATTTATATGGCTCTTCCAAATTGTTTTGTTATAAAAACATTGAGTGACATTTAATTTCTTTATTCTTACTTTTTGTGAATACATGAAGACAAAAGAAAATAATTTCAATAAATAAAAATGAATAATTCTTCTGTATATTCTTTTGTTCAGTAAAGTCATTACAATATATCTGGTCAACATTATCTTACCCTCATTGCTGATGCTGAGATTTTAATGCCTCAAAGAGCAGAAAATTCCATGGTCGTCTTAAATTGACTCCTATACTTTCAGTACTTGTGTAGATTTATTTGAATGTAATAGCCAGATTATACAATCTCTTTGCTTTGTACTGCAAAAGGGTAGCTAAATAAAAATCAGTCCAAAACTCATACCACTGCTTGTATGCTGTCATATAGGACACCGTATTGTTGTGTTTAATGTCTTCTAAGATTTTTCCTTTGTGTTATTCTCTTAAATATGATCTACATACGAGGTTTTATGATGTTATTTGCTTCTCAGTGTAATTATCAAAGTGTGAAAAAAGAGACATTCATAGAATTTCTAGATAAAGAGCAAAACTACTAGCAGTGTGCTCATTCCTAGGATACTGATACAATTTAAACTATCATGTCAATGTGGGTGCTTAAATGATATTAAGCCTAATTTTTGTCATAGGTTCTAATACTCTAGGTACCTTCTCCTAAGAACTGTAAGGAGAATCACAGCTTTCCCTGATGATAGCATAATTTGGTTGTCCTCACAGATGTCATTTTTTTTTTTCTTTTAAAAATACCATAGAGAAACGCTTGGTGAGCATATTGCAAGCTTTCCTCTCTACCGTTACTCAGAAAAGACTTTGGTAGTATATTCTAAGGCACTGGTTAGTATGTTGCACAGCCAAGGGAAGAGTGAAATGATATGAACATCTCATTGAATGTTTTCCACTCAGGAAAAGTATGTCATCTTAAAGCCCTGATTATAACTACTGGCATATCTCCACCAATTTAGTTTCATTTTCTTTTTAATGGGTACAATGTATTGCTGTGTTAATTCAAGCAGAAGAAAGTGTTAAATTTTTCCAAAGACATTTATTATTATAGCTAAAGAATACTACAGAAAGAAAGCATTTCCCTGCTTTGTACAGTAAAGTTTCTTTTCATCAATAGATTACGGTGTTACCTTTAATTTATAAAGATATTGATGTCTGAGGTCAGTGTTAACCTTAGGCATCAATCACACTCTACTTTCTCTAACATCCTCTGATAGCATGACTCTTATCCAGTACGAAGTACATGTCTTAGTTTTACAAAATTCAACTTGAGTTGTCCTTGAAGAAAACTATTCAGTGAGAGGAGGTGTGTTTAACTGCCTTTCAAAGCGGATTATCTCAAGAGATCAGTGTAGTTCCTGTTTCCTTGATGTATCTGAAAAGTGATCAAATAACTTTCCACTGTGACAGAACTTTTGTCCCATCTACTTTTTACCAGACTGTTTCATCATTAAATTGTTTTTCTGGATGAGTTTTAAACGATGAAGGTTCAAACAACTTTTATTTCCATTCTTCACATCTGTTTTTCTATTTTGATCATGCTCAAATATACAGTAGTTGTATTGACGTAATAATTTTTCTTTTGAATGTAAGTCCTTCAAGTATAGTTAATAATAAAGAGATATGACTACTTCATTTTATACAGAAAAGGATCGACTTAAATGTTTTCAAATGGTAGTAATAAAATTGAAATTATAAATTGTTAATTTGGGTTTGTTATTAAGTTGACTTCCTTTTTATATTTATAATTAAATTTTAATTGCAAAAGTAATACATGAATATATTTTTATTTGTAAGACATACCTGCTAAGGCAAAAGACCCCGCTGATCATCACACTTTGGGTCCCTAAATCCATGCATCTCCTCAAGTTATCTCTTAGTTATAATTTGTTATGTTTAATTTCAAGCTTTGATACATGTTTGTAACTGTAGATATCAATACTGTTTCACAAAATATTATGCTGTATGCAATACTTGACATCCTCAATTTTTAATTCAATTTATCTTTGATATTAAAAACAAAATGCTACATATATTTTATTCCTTAAAACATACTGCATTATATAGATAAATCATTAGTTGATCTCTTATACTCAATATTAAATGTCAGTGAGGTATTTTCAATGTATGTTCTCCTTTAAACTGTGCTTCTATTTCCTTGTACAACCCTCCTCGAGGCTGTCTCTGACTACCCAGTCCAAAGTGTTATTACCTGCTGTTCTCTTTATACCACTCTACTTTGTATTCTTCACAGCATGTATTCATACACTTATTTTTGTTTGCTTATTGTCTGTCTCTCATCAGAAAGCAAGCACCATGAAAAATACTTATCGTTCTTACCCATTATTGCACTCCTGATGCCTAGTACACCTGTACATAGCATATATTCAGCAATATTTATGGGTTAGTTTTACACAAGAATGAATATTTGAATATTTCTCAGGTGCCCTTTCTATTTAAAAATGATTTCCATTTACTTTGTTTGATTAGTGACATGTCATTCTAGCAATTATCTGACCTAATACTGAAAGTCTGAAGAGAGAATTCTTCAGCTTGTTACAGTATTAAGGTCTGTTATAAGGAACTGATTTTTTTTCTAATGGTAACCTATTAGCCAAACAAAATTTGTTCTTTTTCTCTGGTTGCATACAACAGTTTTAGACATTTTTAGATATATTTTTATTCTGCATTGGCTAACTACTGAGTAGGATGCAGAAAATGCTTTATCATGATGACCCATGAAATAATTTTATTTTGCTTACTTCAGAAATAAGTTTATTTTGTTTACAAGTATTTCTTGTTAGATGTTTTCTTTTTACATTGCTTATAAAGTTGTCACTTGGGTGACTGATAATTTTCACACTCTTTGGGCTAATTAAATTTGAATCTTAAGAGCTAGATCATGTATGGTGACTATATGTCATGGAAAACTCATAATCATCCTTGTATCTATGGATCAGCGTATAACTGTTTGATGCTGTCAGTTCTCAGAAAGATCTTACTTGTTTTTAGAAAATGTTGCAGCCTCATTGGGATTAATTTTATTTGTAACTTCTTAATTATTGCCAAGTAGTTTTCTCACTTTTATTTGTAAGTCATGCACTTACTACCTTGCTGTTGAACACAAAATCTTTTAAGGACTGAACTTACATTTCCCTGCATTACAATTGTATTTATTAGATTGGGGAGTAGCTGTAGCAGAGACTGACACTGGCTTATTTTATCTCAAATTTAGGTGATTGAATTATAGTGATGCCTCTCCTTACTTATATTATGCTATTTATTTAAACCCAAGTGTCTTTTTTAAATAAATTTTATTGAGATAGCATTAATTTATAACATAAAAATTTTAGTGCTTTAGCATTGTAATTTGACATCTATATACTCTAACTAGACCAAAAGTCTAGTTTCACATCCATCACCATAGAGTAAATTTTCCTTATCCATTTTAACTACCTTCTCCCTCTGGTAACCTCCAATTTGTTCTCTGTAGCTATGAGTTCATTTTGTTTTTTTTTAATTCTTTTGCTTGCTTTCTTTATATTTCACATGAGCAAAATCATATATTTGTCTTCCTCTGATTTCTTTCACTTAGCATAATGCCCTCAGGTTTTATCCATGTTGTTACAAATAGCAAGATTTTCTTTTTTATTAGACTTCAGTAATATTTTATTATATGTGTGTAAATACTATACATGATATCTTTTTTATATCTATCAAGTCATCTGTCAATGAACACTAAGATTGTTTCCATATCTTGGCAATTACATATATTGCTGCAATGAACATAGTGGTACATATATTTTTTTTTTGTATTAGTGTTTTCATATTCTTTGGAGAAATACTTAGAAATAGAAACACTGGATCATATAGCATTTCCATTATTAATTTTTTTAACTTAGAATATGTTTTATTTTATTTTTAATTGAGGTAAACTTGATTTACAATGCAAGTTTTAAAGGTTCAGGTTAACTTTTCTTCAAATATGTAACACACCATGCTCACCACAAATTTTCTAACAGTTCTCCACCACTGCCCATTAGACCTCATTAACCTTTGCTCTCTCACCTCCCGCACTCTTCCTTTTTGATTACCTAGGCTCTGTCGTCAGGGTGTCTGGGTTAGTTTTTGTTTTGTCTGGTTTTTGCTTGGTTTCTTTATATTTCACATATGAGTGACATAGTTGCTATTTGTCTTTCTCTGATTTAATTCATTTAGCATAAACTACAGTTCTATCCAAGTTGTCACAATTGACAAGATTTCATGTGTTAAAGTGTTAAACTGGGTAATGATGACAATATTTTAGAAAGAAATCACATTATTATATGACAAACATGGCATTCAATCTCCCAAATTAACAATTTAAATGCAACTTCTTACATATTCAATATGTTCTAGGTATCAACATATTCAATTTAGCTGGATTGTCTCTAAAGTCATTGTTTTCCTCTAGTAACAGTGGGTAAAAAAAATCTATTTCTGTCTGGAATTTGATTTAATTCTGCCTCAGTGCATATACTGAGAACTCATAAGAATACACCTACAGAAGCAGATAAGTTAATACATTTGGAGTTTGCCTCTAAGATGTCAGGAGTCATGTTCAATGATCAATTCTTAAATGCTATAAAACTATATTATGTTTCCTTCTCTTGATTATAGTCACACTGACATAAATGAGAATATTAGATCTTAATATTATCAAAACACTAGTGCTAGTCTTTGTAAATTAGATTTATCCAATCACCAAAAAAATTAAATGTTATATCATGGTCAGAAATAATCATGCCCAAATTGATAATGATAATTGGTTTTCATTGATACAGTTTTGCTCTTCTTTATAAGCAACCTTGTTCTTTTAAAAGTACTACTAAAATGTGACATTTTCTGAGAAAAGAGCAATATAATTGAAGATCGATTGGTAGGAAACAAAATGAGCCTTCTTTTGTCTTTCTGCCTCAGACTGTACTTGAGTTTTGAAGTTTTCTTACATCTATAATTTCATGTTTTCTCATAAATCCACTATGAATAAAAATGACCCATTTCAGCTTTCCTTAGGGGAAAAAAAAAATTAATTTCTTGTTCTAAAAGGAAAGGTATAGGCAGAATTGAAGGCCAGTAGGCAGGCAAGAAGGGAGGAGAATGAAGCATTTTATTTATTTTATTTAGTTGTTCATCTTGGTTGTTCCCCCCCAGCCCCAGATATCTAACCAGGGTTCTTGGGGATGTGTGTGGACTGCATCCAGCAGACTTAACCATTAAGACACCAGGACATTCCCTCTTCTTTATTCTTTAAAATGTTTTAAATTATCACAGATATTTACTGTATTGAATGTAGCTTTCTGAATGCATATTCTGAATTTGTTTATTTATAAAACTACCCTTTTATAACTGATAAAGTTTACATACGTGTTTCTGATATTATTAACCCATTATGTATACTGACATCTAAAAAGTTCAAGAAACATTGAATTATGCTTTCAATATATATTCTGAGAGCTGATGTTAGAAGTAAAACGGTACCACTCTTTTTTTTATTGAAACCCTCACATTAATTAATCTTCTAAAGTAGAAGTTGGCAAACTGAAGTTTACAGCCTGTAGGAAAAAACCCAAACTTATACTTGTTATTGTAATTAGAGTTGCATTGGACCACTGTGTTAGGTATTAGAATACCTATTTGTTTACATCTTGTTTATGACAGTTTCTGTGTTAGAACTGGAGCTTTGTGTTATTGCAAAAGAAACCATATGGCCCCCAAATCCTAAAATATTGTCTGTCCTTTACAAAAAAAATTTGGTCACTCTTACCCAAAAGAGTGTTTTCCAGAATTTTTCCTGCCTTGGCATTTTATAGAAAGTAATTATACAGCTCTTAGGTGAAAATATATGAAAAGGTTTGTAAGTAAGATCAGGGTAGGGTGCACAAGAGCAGAGGACCTTTATCTCTATTAGTTATGGAAATTTGTAATCTTTATTTTTTCAAATATAGATAATCCTCTGATCTGTTTCATCTACATCTAGAATATAAAACTATTCTCCTTGTATTATTGCCTTTCTTGCATATTTACTACTCTTTTTTTTTTTCCAGGATACATTTTAGACGTTTTAACCTATTAGTCAGCTGATTAATTTTTCTCTTTAGTTTTGTCTGATTTTTTACTTATTTATCAGAGTTTTAAATTTAAGTTGATACAATTTTTCCCTTCTAGAATTTCCATTTTATTTATTTTCATTGACAATTACCTATTAGAGTTTGCTATTTATGCAAGGTTTTTGAGTGTGTGTGTGTGTGTGTGTTTTAAGGAAAGGTGCAGGCAGGAACGAAGGCAAGTAGGCAGGCAGGAAGCGAGAGAAGGAAGAAGCTCTCTATTTTGTTTCAGTTGTTCATCTTGGTTGTTCTCTGGGCCCCGTGTCAAAACCTGGGTCCTTGGGATGTATGTGAGACAGGCTCAGCTAAAGGCAGTGAATTTGTCCATTAGGCCACTAGGCCATGCCTTTGCCATTTTTTTTTTTCTTTAAAAAAATTCACAGACATTTCAGTGGCAGATCTTTACAGTTATGGTCGCCCATGTGGCCCAGCAGATCAAGATACTGGAAGCGTCCACCCACCTCCCACACACCCAAGTTCAGCTCTGGGAAACAAGCAAGATGAACTACTGAATAAAATAAATGTTTCTTCCTCTCTCTTCCTGCTTGCCTGCCTACTCAACTTCATTCCTGCCTGGACCTTTCTTTAAAAAAACAAAAACAAGTAATTTACAATTACAGGCTTTCTAAAGAAAATGCTCCAAGGAGAGGGAGGCCGGGAAGACACCTGCTAAAGTTTGTGGTCATGGTGACATGAATAAGGCTGTCCTGGTTGAGGAAGAACTTGACACAGTTAGACCAGTGTTGTCCTTTCTCTGAATTGAATTGAATTCTCTCTTTGAATTCATTCCTGCTTCTAATCTTAATCTAGGATCTCCTGGGATCCAACAGGGCCATTTTGGAGGTAACAGGGATAAAAGATGACTTATTCCAGGAGGCAAATTTCTCAGGGTGATGGAGGGTGGGAGAGAGATGCAGCGAGTGGGCTGGAGCAGCCTGTGAACAGAGCCTCCTGCCTGTGCTCATTCCATTTTCTTAGTGGAAAAACAGACCGGAACACATAGTGGGAAGGGCAACTCAGGCTCGATTCACTTGGGGTTTTCTTTAAAGATTTTTTTAATTGTAGTAACTTTTATTCTACACATTAAAATAAACTCATATGTATAGGTTCCCCATATGTGCAGTTTCCCCATTCCTCTGATATATGTCAACACACCCCACCTTCCACCAAATCACAAAATGTTCTTAAACATTGTTCTTATGCAAATATTTTTAAGTATCTTTTTTATTTCTATTAATTTAGTAAGCACAGTTGTTTTAAAATCTGGGCTTGCTAAATCTTGCATTTGAAATTACTGTAGGTTTGTTTCTGTTCTCTTTTGTTTCTGTTTTTTCTCACTCCTACTCCCTTATTTCCCAGTGTAGTAGTTTATGTCATGCTAAATGTCCTTAAGATATTATTGATGTGGAATCCTCAGTGCCTAGCATAAAAATAACATTCCTTCAAAGACTCTTTGTGTCTGCCTGTTCTAAGTGCTTGGTGATACTGCTTTAACCAGGATGCCTTAAACTAAATTCAGTCTAGAAGTTACCTGGTCCACCCAGGTGATGTCAACCCTAGTTGCAAGGTCACATGAGGGGTGGATCGATGTCATAATTTTTTCACATATATTCTAGCATTTCTGGAAATATTCAAATGGGAGAATTGATCTGAAAAAAAAAATCTCTCCTGGAAATAGAAAATCAGTATCTTCTCACACCTCTAGTTCTTGAATGGCACACCTTGTCCCACGGCATATACCCTGGGATACACTGCCTTAAAGTACTTTATGTCTGTATCTTCGATAACTTTTGTGTTTTCTGCCTTATGTTACAGCAATTTATTATCCCCTTCTAAACTAAAGTGCTTTGGAGACTAGACATGTATCATCACATTTGCCTTTGTAAATTCTACTGTACTTTCAAAGAGATTTACAAACAGTGCCCCATAAATTCTTTAATAGATGCGACAATTACTTTTCTAGAACCTATTAGTGTTCTGTTTTTTAAGTTTCCTGACAATGTATATCAGAAAACTGAGAAAATATCTATCTTATGAGGCTTAGATGGGGAAAAGGATACAGAGATATTGGTAAGAACATTAAACTAATAGATGAATAAATTACTTAGTATGTTAAAAGTGGGGTGTAAATCAACAAAGGAGCATAGAAAGTGACATTTAATTCACTTTTTTTTCTATTCCTTTGATTGATTTCAAGATACCACAATTATTTTAATACAATTAACATGTATTTAACCAGTGCCCCAAATGTACAAGGTTCACAGCAGGATTCACCTCTGGTTCCTCAGACTTGACCAAGAGTTTCTAAGTCACTTTAACGTTAGATTTGGTGATACAGTCTCTTTCTTTTCCAGTTAGTTTTGGTTAAATATTTGGCTCTCAGTCTTCATCTGTATTCTGTTTGCAGTCTGAATGTCTGTCCTCCCTCCCAAGAGAGGGATCAAGTAGGGATCATTATCCTAATTATCCAATTAAATTGTGTAATACCTAACACGTAAAAGATAAAAATTATGCAAGTTAAACATTTTTATAAAATTAAAAAAACAAAAGTTTTAGCCCAAATATATCCATATTATATAAGTGAAATGCCATGTATCAATAAATATATATCAAGAACCCTAATCTATTTTTAAAAGATACAGGTGTACAGTCTATTCTTTAATATTCATTCTCTAAAAGCTATTAAAATACAGAAATGAAAAATGTTGACTTTTTTTGGTATTTCTAAATCAACATAGTATAAAGATACCTTGATTTATAATTTTCTATAGATATTTACTATGTGAATCATGATCTGGAAAGATCATAACTTTTGAAAGAAATGTTTTATATAGTATTCCTCTTTGTAGTAAAATACAGGAAGTAGGAGCTTCCAATTTATCAGTAAAGCTATCTACCTATTTAATAATATGAAAATGAAAATTAGCTTCAGCTTTTTAATCAGTAATAGAGAACAACTTGGCATGCCCTGGTGGAGCTGTTAGGTCAGCTGCCTCTGAAGGAACACCATCCATGTACCAAGGACCCTGGTTCATATCCCAGGTCTTGGAGTAACAACCAATATGAAGACTAAATAAAAATGAAATAAAGTGCTTCTTCCTTCTCTCTTTTCCTACCCGCGTGCCTTTCTTTCTCCCTGCCTACTCACTTTCATTTCTCCCTGTACCTTTCCTTTGAAAAGAAAAATCTATTTCTATAGAGAGAGAGAACAATTTATGATAAAAAGAACTCCAACATATCCAATCACTCTGAACTCCAGATTCCTTAAAAAGCAAAATGGACATAGCATGCCTATTGCATCAGGTAGCCTTGAGAAGAAAAAATGCTGTGACAATGCTTTGCCCAGTGGCTAGAGATGACAGGTGCCTAATAAAGGTTTGGGGGATGGATGAGCTGTTTGGTTTATTGGTTGGTTGGTGGAAGTTTCTAATAGGGAAGGATAGCTATTAATACTCCCTTGCTTGAATGATGGGACTCGTGTCTCTGTAAAAAGTAATTTTTTTAACATGTTAGATAACTTGTGAAGTGCATTTAGAGTGAAAGGAAAAATACAACCTGGATAGAATAACACAACCAAGAGACACTGGACAAGAAACTCATAAGTGCCATAGAAAGTTCTCATTGGTGCTTATAGTATCTACCCTCCTTCTCCTCATTCTCACAAAGTCATCGAAGTTAGTTTTTAGAAGTATTTATTTAAACTAAATATTTTAAAAATCAATAATAGCAAGACTGGGAATTCATCCAACATTTCTCACCAATTTATAGTGTTCCTGGGGGCCCTGGGATGATTCCAAGATAACTTTTTCACAGGGTTTTTAAAATTATGCTGTTAAAATATTAATGGACATAGCATTAATAGGTGGAACCTAGAGCTGACTGGTAAGTATAGGTCCCTGGTGAACCTCTCTTAATTTGCTAATATGGTTCTATTTCTGAAAAGATTAGGGTTTAAATTGTTCATAATCCATATACATTAATTTTAGATCTGTGGGGTTTTATTTCAGTTATTTGAATGACTCAGGATAAAATTTCTTCTATTTGTATGTCCTATAAACAACAGACTGGACATTGTCTTTAATATTTAATTTGCTATTCCTTTTCTTGTTTTAAGCCTCAGAACTGTTCACTTATACCACAGTTAGTAACTATTTTACCATTTTGGCATTAGAGACTTTTAATAACTATAGATAGCTAAATGGCATTTCAGTCAATGCTATAAACCAAGCAACTCAGTGTATATTCTAAAATATCTCTTTAAAATTATTAATAATACTATTTTCCAAATTAGAATATAGATTTCAATATTAGTAAATATGAGATCAATGTACATCATTTTAAGATTGATAATAAATACATAGGTTATAGACAATTTAGGACTCACTCAAGACAATAAATAGGACAAGAATATATGTAGTACTAATGACTTTAATTAGAAAAATTAAATGTGTTTTTTCTCATTTTCATTTTTTTATATATAATGGGTGTAAGTAATTATACTTGAAGGGTGTAAATCAAGTAACATCTATTAACTAAAATATCTTACAAATTATATTTGAAGTCAAATTGAGTTCTTACTGCAGATGACATTTTGCAAAGATTAAACACAAAAGTCATTTAAAAATATTTTCTATTAAAAAGTAGTTTGGAATCTTTGTTAAAAATGATTAATATCTGATATGACTAAGACTCTATATGGCCTATACATATCATACAAAAGATTGGCCATTCACTCTGCTTTCTACAAGTAGCTCATTTAATGTGTACTGGTGGTGTGAACTGACTTTATTTTAATGTTATTCGTAGAATTGTTCTTTTTCAAAGCTGAGCAAGTTTCGTTGCCCTGAATTTTCACTAGCATTGCCAAGTCAGCACTCTTGTAAGATGGCATACTCAGTAAGCTAACTCAAAGTAGATGACATTTTTTCTTCTCAGTAGTAGATGTACTTTTAATATTTAAAACATGACTCAGATTATTAGATTGTATGACATTACGTTTTAGAATACAGTCAGAGAATTAAAATTTGAAGCCAGAATTTTCATTTGTTTATTTGGTTAGTTGATTTTATTTTTCTGGGTGAGGGGAGAGGAAGTAGGAGGAGCGTTGAAGAAAGTCTTCCAATAGAGTAATGTATTTTAAACTATTTCAAGCATCACAGTGATAACCACATGAGGATATCCCTGTTTTGAGAATATTCTTTCAACTAAAAATATTCTGAATTTCTGTAAACTCAGCAAGACCCTTCCCCTTGCAATGTATTCTATTCTACAAGGAATATTTGCACATGACCTAAGTTATTTTATTAGAAACATAATTGTAATCTGTACCGCAGTCTCATAATTCAGTTCACCATAGTGCTATATACCAAAGTCCACAACCAGGCAGCTTCTTTTCTAGAATCATACATCTGTATTGCTCATTTACAGCTTATGTCTTGAATCTAGACTAAAACTTAAGTTGGAGAAGAGGTCACCTCCAGATGTGCTCCTTACAAGGATAATCACACTTTTCCCTTAATTTCTGTCAACTTCAAGTCTCAGGACAAAAAAAGCTGAAACTTAGAAGACAGAGTTTACCATCCCTGTTCCAAAATCATCACCTCTCAACACTTGCTAATTTGGTATAGAGCAGGATGTGCTGACATATATCTGAGGAATGGGAAAACTGCACATATGGGGAACCTACACATACGAGTTCATTTTAATTTGTAAAATGCAAAGTTACTACAATAAAAAAATTAAAAATAAATAAAAAAATCATCATCTCTTCTAAATTACAAAACTTGAAAATAGAGTATCTGGTTATCCAAACAGCCGTTACATATTGAACCGATGTTGGGAAATCAAAAGAAACTGCAAAATATTTAGATATAGTGAATTGGACAGTAATTTAAAGACAGCTAGCCTGAATTGCAGCTAAAAGAAATATAACACCTTTGGAAGCACCTCACACTACCCATGAGTCAGTCACATCTATAACTATCCTTTGAATAATCTGTAATTAAAAGACATTTTATAACTCAACCCAATCAAAGTTTTATGTTGATTGATCATTTTTAGATCACAAGTTGCTGAAAATTAAAATTCCCTACAAATCCTAAGGACAAGAAAATGTATTTTCTACAGTTTTAGGCACTCAAATTTAAAAAGATTGTGTTGACTCTGTCTCTGAAAATCATCCCCTCATCTTTGGACATTTTTTGAATCCCTTTGCATATGACTCCATTTATTTTTTTTAACCCCTACCACAGCTAAGAAGAATAGATACCTATTAATATTTACTGAATTGAAACGTGTTCAATTTTATAATTTGCATAGGTTATTTCCTTGTTTATATAGATTTTATGTGACATGTTACCCCAAAATGATAATTTTTATGGCTATATATATAAAGAATAAAATACAATTTCAGACTCAATAGGTCATCAAGCTCAATATATATTGTATAGCAAGCTTATGTGTTCCTGAAAGTTAAAATTTTCTCGTTCTTCTTTTTCTTTCAAGAGAGAAATACTAAGTTCCTTTTGCCACAGAAAATACAAAATGATTCAGTATTCATGGGAGGAATTCATAATTCAGGCTCTTATTTTCACACTGCCTTTCAACAACACCTACGCCACCCAGAATAATAATGTGCTAAGCTGCAGTGGCTGCAAAGTATTTCAATAAAAGAAGGAAATTATTTTCATAATTACTGATAAGTTCTTAATTTGTTCTGCTAAGTGATAAATCAACCACAGTTGCTGAAAGAGGAGATTCATATGTGTTGATAGTGCAGGTTTGGAAAAAGAGACTTACCGTTGTCTTGAAAGGGTAGGGAGTGATCATTTCATTTTAGAAAGATAAAGAGTTAATTAGCAGAAAATTTTTGAAATCCTACAGACCAAGTATCATATTGCTTTCTGATATTTAAAAATACTCAGTTAGTCATTTATAGATGTCCACTGCTACTGAATGTAAACAGTAGCGGTTTTTTTTAGTTAATAATGTTACAAGATATCAGGACAAAAATCAGTGCAAACTTTAATTAAACTTGTCAAAAAAAAATATCTAACAGATATTTATTGAGATCTACCCTGAATATAGGCTTGCACATTAAATTTACGAAGTATGTTATTTCATATTTTTTCTGATAAATGTCAGTCGGGTATTCAATAATTGTATATGAAAAATATGTGTTAAATGAATGAGGAAACAAATGAATGAATGAATGTTTACATGATTTTTTCCCTCTGAGCTTGTCTCTCCCTTGCAGTATGCACCTCCATTGTCAGATGTAAGTAAATTAGTGATTCACCAATATCTCACTTATCCTACATGATTAGAGAGTGAAATCATCCTGGTAAAGGAATTTATAATTAAGTAAAGAACCATTTACAACCACACTCATTTAATCTAAATCTTTCTAGAATGTACTTCACCTTCTCATACCTTTCTCATGGGCATGGTCCAGGCTGTGATAGTTTTGCTGCCCTAGAGCACACTTTCTCTCTCCAACAAGTAACAATGTCTTTCAACTTTGGCATCATGGATGTTTAGCAGCATCCCTGTCCTCTACACACTAGACACCAGTTGCACTCTACTCTTCTTTAGTTTAACAAACAAAAAAGTCTCCAGATATTGCCAAATGTCCCTAAGAATGGGGAGGGGCAAAATAGTCCCTCTTTGAGACTCACAGGTATGTGGGAACTTGTTTTTTTTTTTAAAAAAAGTCATATTTTTCCCCCAACTCAGATTATTTGCAAGATCTATTTGAAGACTATGTAAGATCTGTGTGCTTTTTTAGCACTAATAATTCCCTAATGGAGCTAACACACACTAAATTTGAGTCACTATTCAAGAACGTCTTGCTGCTTTTAGGTTTCCAGACTTCTATTACCTAGGTGCAACATCAAATAATCACACTGCATCTGTAAACTTAATTTTATAGACAGTTCTAAGTTCTTGTTAGTTCTCATTTCCAAGTGCATGGAAAATGGAAAACAACCTCCTCTGCTGTTATTGAGCCTGTTAAGAGGCCTAATTACTGTGAAATTTGACTGCAATGTGATGTACTATATGTGCTGAAGTGATGAGTGATGTCACTGGACAGACCATCCTTTGGCTGGAAGTGTGCTCTGACCTTGTCTTCCAGTATTTGTGATGGATTTTCTCTCAGACTGATAGAATATAGCAACCTTGGTGGATGATGCATAACATCTGTCCATTCATCCATTCATTCATTCACTCATGCATTCATGCTCTCACTCATTTACTCAGTTAATAACTTATTTAATACTTTTTTTTTTCACTTATCCAAGAACTATTCATTGGGGACCTACAAAATTCCAGACACTTGTGAAGTCCTGGGGATACAAATAGTGAACAAAACACAGAACTTGCAATCTATAGAGGAAATGCTAGGGATGTCATCACAAAGTCAAATAAAATCTGCTGGGCCAACTTAAGAATTACGATCATGCTCTTCATTAACAAGGGGCTATAACCGAGGTAACCAGCTATGGAAGATTAATGAGCAATCACTCTGTTCAGCAAAGCAAATGATACCCTAAGTGTCTGGAAAAGATTATTTAGTACCTAATGTTTATCCTGGTCAACAGCTAAACCATAGGGAAAAAATAGCTAAACAGTGCTATAAACAGATTTTCCTTAGTCTGACTATTAGGGAAAGGAAATTTTCTTGAAATTTAATTAATTTAACATAATAGTTTAATTTGAAGCATAAAAGGATATTAAAAATAGCCTTCCATATATTCTGTTAATTTTAAATAAAAATAATTATGCCAAAAGTTTAGAATATTTTTGGACATGATTAGGAAAATGTTAAAAAGAACTTGACTTTTAATTATGAAGCTGGAAAATAATCATTGAAGGAATGACTTGTCTAAGTTCCTGTCTTGACCCCTTTTGCCTTGGTCTTTGGACATGATACTGTCTCTTGTTCCCTGGATTCTCCTTCCTCCAGCTCTTCGCAGACATTGTTCAGGTACTTATATCCTCCCCTAAGTTTCTCAGGCTTGACCCTCTCTACAGGCTCTCACCCCTTTGCTAGCAAAATCAAGTTCCTTTCATATTAAATAAAATTCTTTTTACTGACCCTTTCTGTGACTCAGGTGGTTAAGACACAGGCCATGAGGGCTCTGGACCCAGGACTGAGACCCAGTGCCTAACTGGAAAAAAAAAAAAAAAAAGAAACTTTTTTTTAAATTTATTGGATGTTATAGTCATCCTCATAGTCTTGAGTCATCTGCCCTCTCTCTCTACCCTTCAAGATCAATGACTTGCCTTAATGAGCATAAGAAACACGTCCTACCTTTATAGCAGTTCCAATGCCTGTGATGAAGAGAGAGAGAAAAGCAATAGAGCGGAGCCCATATTACACGCCTGTTTATTTAATTTATTAATGAATTGTTTTAATTAAAGTAACATCTCTAATTCATGTTTCATTCTTTCAGAAACTCCATTGTAAATTCTTGATTTTATTTATCAATGTGCATACCTCTTACTTCACCGAAACTCTTATTTAAAATCTTTACTCACAGTAGGTGATCCAAAAAAAGCTTTAAAAATTTGACTTGATGATGATTGGTGTTCTGGGTACTGGGGACACACAAATTACTAAACACAATTCATTATGTTACAATTAGGATTTGTTGCACTACTCAAGAAGTTGCCGTCAATGGTGAAAACAAAAAAGTGAACATATGGTTAAAGTTGAGAAGCAGACATACAGAGCAGAACCTGTCAGAATAGGGCATCCAGGGAAGTTCTCTCAGAAGAACTGGTGCCTGAAAGGAGTCCTGAAGATGTTAACCCATTAA
This sequence comes from Solenodon paradoxus, assembly GCA_004363575.1. NCBI lineage: Eukaryota > Metazoa > Chordata > Mammalia > Eulipotyphla > Solenodontidae > Solenodon > Solenodon paradoxus. The sequence goes on from RJWH01000001.1 coordinate 3,982,199, forward strand.
ATAGAAAGGGGATTGGTGATGGGGGCGGGTGGCCAAGAGAAGGAAGAAAGTTTGAAGACAGAACAAGCAGCCATATAGAGTTGTGGGAGTACCTAGCTTGTGGAGAATGCTTGGAGCCTGAGTTCTGGGGCTGGAAGTAGTCCCAAAAATTAAAAGTAGTCAGGACTAGAGAGGAAAGAGCTGTGTTTTACCTTGCTGGGGAGTTTGGTCTTTTTCTAAAGGTTATGAGAACTCATGAAAATTATTCAAACCAGGGAAGTGTTACTAGCGGAAAAAAAATGTAGATAGTGACAATGAAAGAAATCAGACTGGAGTGATCCAACTGCAGACAGGAGACTTATTTAGTGATTCCTACAGGTAGCCTGGTCAAAAATAAGATTTTATACAGTGGAAGGGGTACAAAGAAGTATGGACACACCAGAGCTATTTCTATGTTCTAAAATCAAAAGAACTTAGTGACCAACTGGATGTAGGGCCAGAGAGAGAGAAAAAGATAACTATCAGACCCAAGAAGGTTCTGTGTAACAGCTTATCTAACCTCTGTGGATGCTTCTGTTTTGGGAAGGAAATTCAGTTGATGCCTTCAAAACTGATGATGCTTCCATGCGCGATATATTAATTGTTGAAAGAATTTAAGATGGATATGTTTACTGGTAACTACTATTTTACCAACATAGGTTGCTAGTAAGTGATGTCTGTTGGCCAAACTGCTTTCTTATTTAACCCCAACAATAAACTAACCCATAAAAATTAACTTATACTTAGCATTTGGATATCCATGCCCAAATTAAATTATCACCCAGAAGATAAAACATTGAATATTTAGCTGATATTGAAATCTATATATCATGCTGTATATATAATCATCAGATTTTGCTTTCATCATTTTATTGACTATATTTGCATTCTCATATATCATTCAGCGCTTCATGGTTGGCTTTTTATGTTGAACATAAGATTCAAAAATTTGCAAAATATTTTTTATTCAGTAAATTTACATCATATATGTTTCAGGTGTGCACCATTAGAGATCAGCATTTATAGTCCTACAGATGCAGATAAGTTCATCACTAAAAGTCCAATTATATCCTTCATCTTATGACTTCTTACTCAGTTTCCCACTCCCCTCTCCCTTCTCCTCTGGTAATCACTAATTTGATCTTATAGACTAGTTTTAAAGTTGAACAGCTTATGTATAAATTTTAAAAAGAAAATCTGTATCTAGTGAGTAATGTGGCTTAAGGACCACATTTAGATGTTTACCCAATTGTAGAGAAACCACCAATGCCTAGATCAACCCTATCTGAGGCATAAATTCATTTAGATCATTTCAAAATGCATTAGCACACTTTTAAGAGGGATTAAAATAATGCAAATAATTTGACTTCAGCTACAAGAAGTAAAACAAAACTATAGACTTACTAGCAAGCCTTAGTGTTTAGGACTTTTGCAAGGTGAGTATTCCTTTGATATATAACTAGCCCAAGTCAGAATTAATAAACCCAGAGTCTCTGAATGGTGTATGATTTTTCTGCAGGCTACTTTTCACATTTGATATCTGTAATATTTGCTTACTGTTCTAACCTTTGGGCAGAACTGAATTCAATGGCAAGAATAAGTAAATGAGCAGCAGATTTATGGAGTTATTTTTTCAGTTTCTGATTGTTTTAAAATAGTAATAATGGGAAATTTGATCATGGAAGGCTTTCAGCAAAAAAGTTCTGAACTGGATTTGGTGAAGGTTCAGGGCTCTGCATTAGCACAGGACCTTGGAAGCACAGCTGACGGCAGCTAGTACATTAAGAAGTGCCTGTAAACCTATCCAAAGGTATACCCAACACATTTAGTTAGTGAAAATGATAGTTAGGCTGATCAGACAGAGAAGACTGGTTGGTAAATAATTTTGAACTTCAGGTTAAGAAAATTGACTTTAGCAATAAGATTTAGCAATTTACGTAAATGTTTTAATAGCTTTCTTTCTGAAACAGAAGTGCAATGCTTTTGTTTTTGTTTTTGGTTTTTTTTTTTTACTTGTAATTTCATGAATTCTGGGCATATGAAAGACATTTATTTGCCTCAGAAAGTAATCAGGAAGTAGTTCCCAAAACTAGGCAAACAGACACCGGTTGAAATTTATTGCTTCAATATCACAGGATAGTACTACACACACATACATACATACATACACACACACATACACTTACTTGTTTAAACTGTTATATTGCATATTGCAAATTGTTTTTTTCTTTCTATATGCCCAATATCATGGTAGTCTTGACTATTTCTTTGTTAATATTGCATAGACACAAAGAAGATATAAAAATGAACAATAATCTAATGTAGCAAAAGATAAGGGAACCTAGAATATCTTTAAAGCAATTGAAAATCAGTATTTGTATTCAGTGTACTGTCTTAGATTTACTGTGCTTTTCTGTGTCTCAAATTATATTGTTTAGTGGCATTTTCTATTTCTTTCTGAAGCTTTTTAAATACTCAGTGTTCCTGATATGACAAGATCTGAAAGCCCCTTTAGTTCATAAGTGAATATTTTAGCTTTCCTAATTTTTTTACCACACTTACAGTCAAATGTTTAGAATTAAGTTTATCATTTTTTACGCGCTGATGCCCAGCATCAGGATATAAATCAAATCGAAGTCCCAAAGCTGTGTGAACTTACTTTATGTGAAGACAAGAGTATTCTGTTCAAGAAAGAGGATTTCTTCCCTTTCCTTACTTATTACTGTTATAATGTATCATCCATTTTATGCAGCTCTTATTCATATCCAGATTTCCCAGAAAGAGAAGTTTTAACAATAATGTTAACTATTTGATGGTACTAAAATACTTAGAAATAAGAAAGCCTCTCTAAATATTAGCTTCCCTCACTGCCTTATTTAAAAAAGTGTCCAAACTCTTAGCTTCTTAAAATTTGATGTTTTTATAAGTCAAGTCATGTAATTTTGCTTAGCTTGTGATTAATATTTTTCTTTATATAAAGCTTAACTCCAGCCATTTCTATTCATCTGAACCTTGTCTCATAGCTGATACTCATTTTAAAAGCTGCTGTTACACCTAGTCCAAATATATTAAATCTCAGCTTCACTGCAGAAGAAGGCAATACCTTTCTGACCTCTATAAGTACTTCATTTAATCTTAGGGAGCAGTTCAGCCACCCAAAGGTTTTGTTTTGAGTTTTAACTGCACTGCACACTGCATTTCAAGTAAAATGTGAAGTGAATCCTAAGGTCTCTCAGGAATCCAAAAGGAATTTGCATTGTCTTTGAAAGAAAATGAAATCACATTCTCTCTGTGAGTTAGCTATTTGAATTCTTGCCATATATAAATACTAGAATTGCCCCTGATGTCCTGTAACATAAGAGAGAAGAGGACACTAAAATAGCGACTGCACTTTAAAAGCTGGAACTGGGAATGAGAGTTAAACATTGTATTGTTTCATTTTATCTTTGGAATTATTCAATAATTTTTAAAGATAAGTCATGTTGATGCCACTTACCACATTATGAGATTAGAATGTCTGTGATTCAGATTAAGCTCTGCAAGATGATCAATTTAAGAACTTTTTAAAAAGTGTCTGTGGATTTAAATATTTCAAATGAATGACAGTATTTACTAAATGAACAGTTTCAAGTCAAGTGATTTCACTTAAAATCTCTTTTTAAATAACTGATAGATCATGAATGAATTAATTATTCTTTTGCTATGAATTTTTGGTGCACTTGACAGTTGTTAAATGAGACACATTTCCTGAATAACCAAATGCAGTAGACCTAGCCAATAATGTCTACGTGCTTGAAACAGTTTGTCTCAATACATTCTACCTTTCCCTTCAGTAGCAGGAATAGCTCTAAATCCCAAAGTCATCTCTAATACTGACATCACCTTTGCATTTCTTAAGGCAATGCATTGGAGCTAGCACATTGTAAAATGATTCAGTTCGTCCAGTTTGTGAGAAGCATGTGGTGATGTCAGTAGAGATTCTGTGGCCTCACTTAGATCATCTAGGTAAAGCAGGTTTTTTTTTATATATCCCACTGATTGATTTCTGATTTGATTAAGCTGTCTCAACTTTAACAGGTATTTTCCAGTCCTTTGTTTTATTCTGTGTGCTTCACACACATATATACACAAGTAAACTGTCATTTAAGTAGGCATGCTGCTCACCCAAATTTTACTACTTTGATACTTTACAGTATCAGAATCATGACTCAAACCAACCACCTAGTTCAAGTGGTATTAAACAGTTGGTCCATGAGGACAGTTGAAGAAGTTTTAGAGAATGAATGGAAGCCACACTCTCAGATACACACTCATAATGCATTCTGGCTTAGGATGCTAGGGGCTCCCAAAAGACGGCTATTAGCTTCTTATTTTTCTAAAAATATACAAATAAAGCTATGTTATCCTCATATGGCCATGAAAGGACACTTTCACATAAAACTATAACTTTAAACCTTCAAGTGAAAAATGGTAAAGTATGCTTATAATGTATGAAGTCACTGTGTTGCCTTTGTTCTCATTTTAACTCCTATCACTGAACACTTCCATCAGTACCAGTGCCTCCTCTGAGAAATGGTAATTGGGAGGCTTTTAATTAACTTAATTGTAAATGGCTATATCTTAAAGAAATATGGTGTGTACAATTTTAATAGCAACAGGCAGTGCTTTCCAGTGGCTCACAACCTGAGGTGACGTTGCTCCTCTGAGGACGTCTAGCAATGTCTGGGGACAATCTTGGTCAAAATGGCAGGGATCATGGTCTTTCATGGGTAGAAGAAAAGGATACTACTAGGCAATGCACAGGACATCCCATCACAACAAAGAAGAATTATCCAGGGCAAAGTGGCAAAGTTGTGTACCTTTTTTAAGTTAAAATGAGGAAACTGGTGAGACTATGTAGTCAGATTGCCTAAGAGAACAATAGCGTGTGTCCCGATCTGCTAGATCAAGGATGAGTTAGTTCATCTTTTGCTGAAATTACATTGAATTTTTTGGTGCACTCTAGAACTGTTAAATGAGAAGCATATCCTATATGCCTCTGATTTGAGGTTCTGCTAAATTCTATACTTAGTACTGATTATATATGGCAATTATGTGTTTCAGAAACTCCTGCTGTGTTATTATTAGCAGAAAGTCCCTCTTTTTTTTTTGCCTATGTATTTGTGCAAAGTTCCTTTTAAAGAACACTTGTTTGCTGTCTTATCCTAGGGAGGCTTTGCCTCTTTCCAATGTGTTCCATAAAACGGTGGTCTTCCTTACTGTTTTCCTTGTGCTGTTACTTCTTGCTATGAGATGCTTCTGTTATTTCTCCCCCAAAATATACACTGAATACATCTGTGCTTATCAAAAAGAGGACGGTGATAAAAAGATATTTTTATCATTCCCACAAAGCAAATGTGTTCTTCATTACCAGTTCAATGCCATAGCATACACTGTGGTGAGACAGCCCAAGGGCTGATTTTGCTTAACTACTCCTATCCCTGGATCATGTAAACTGAATTAAGCAAATCAGGCTTAATGTCATCACCCACAGATATTACACATGAAACAAGAAATACTTTTCAGTTCCTTGTTTCTTTATGTGAATATTTATGACTTTTGCATAAATATCCATGAAGTTCAAGATAAGAAAAAGTAAGTAATTCCAAATGACAGGAATATTTTTTAAATCTATTTTATAAATTTATTAGATTTAGAGACATCAGTCATTTACACCTGAGCAAATTAATAGCATTTCCTCTGGATCCAGCAGCTCTTACTGGTCTCCCCTATGTATTATTTTAACTTTCATTAGGGATATCCATTTGAATCTGCGTGGATGTGTTTCTCTCCATTATGATGATAATTTCTTGTGAATCATTCTGTTGTACAGTTATAATTTTTTAAATGTAGCATATATTGACATCTTCTAGTCTTATTACTTTTTGGTCATGATTGCTTTTGTCCTTTATCTTCTGTGAAACACACATACTAGTCATTATTCATCTGGAGAGTTGTAACTAGATGCAGAAAAACTAAAAACTAAAATCCACAAAACATTTGTTCCAATCCATAAAATGTTCACTGAGAGAATAGTGACTTCTAAATGAATCCCAAAAAGTTATTTATATGCTGAGGCACAAATAACCTCCAAAAATGCCATGTATTTTATGTTTCTGATTATTCTGTTGTACAATTGAGAGGTACATCCAATTTAGTACATTGTATATCAGATTCTTTCATACGCAGAGCAATATCCAGGGAGACAGCGGTATTCACAACTATGAATTTCAGCAGAAGCATGAAAGATAAGAAGTACGTGCTTCTACAGACTAATATGTTTTTGTTTTAAGAGAAGGAGAAAGAAAGGTAAAAATTAAATCCCACCCATTTTGATTTAGTAACTGGCAAGGTTTTACTCAAATAAAACAGCTAGTTGACTTTCTATTGTATTAATTGCTTTGGAACTATAGGGAACGATGGGACCATAAGCAGACCTATCCTGTCATAGTTTGGTTTCTAATTTCAGGTGAGATAAGTCCCTGCTACTATTGTAATTGCTAGAACTTTTTCCAAAGATACCTTAAAATTTTGTATAATATTCCAGAAATAGTTAACTGTTAATTTTGGGCCTGTAACAACTTTTAAGTTCATTTTTCTTCTTTGAAAAAGTGTAGATTGAATGAAGGAAGGGGGAAAAATGGAAGATAGGAATGTGAAAATAAAGGGATGGAGGGAGGGGAGGGAGGGAGGGAAGGAGAAAAGGAGGAAGGGAGGGAGGGAAGAATCTTATTAAGTCCCCGCTGCTGGTCTGGACAAGCATTTCCAGGTACTTGGAAACCACTGATATGCAGTTATGATCCTAGAAACAGGAGCTAGATAAAGCATTTTCTAAATATCAAATGAGATTCTTATTTCCTACATTGTTTCCCAAATTAAGGGCAGCTTAATCTGACCTCTTTTTAGTGTTTCCAAGACATCTAACAAATCCCCTCGAGAAATTGAAAATGCTTACATAGTAAAAACAGCTTAAATAAATATTTTGGTGCATTAGATGGCAATGCATATAATATGTATGGATTATTGGTCTTTAAAGATGTATGATACAATAAAATGAAATTTTGCCCAACATTTTTCTTTTGGCTGTAAGTGCAAATCAGATCAAATGTGTGTACCACAGAACAGTGGGCAAAAGAGAAAATACAGGAGTCTGACTTGAATTGACACTGAATTGTTGGGTTTAAATTTGCCATTTGCATCTTACTTATAAAAAGATAACTAAAAAGAAATAGATTTATGTTTTACCTGTTTATTTTTCATACTGTAAAAGAAGCATTTATATGGTATTTCTAATGTGTAGGGTCCTATTGCAGATTTTTAATATAAACATATTTAATTTCATAAAACTCTACAAGTAGCATCTCCATTTTAGACACCAGAAAATGAAATATAATTTAAAATCTTACCCAATATCACTAGAAAGGGTAGAATATTTTCATCCAGACTGTCTACTCTGACATTACTGTATTGCCTCCCAATATAGAATATTAGGAATCTCCGTCTTAAAAATATTGAAATACAAAAATGTAAAGTTAGTTTGAAGTCTTCATAATTAATCACTTACTATAGTGAACTAGAAAACATGATCCCATGTAGCAGAAAAATGCCTTTTATTAATTCTTATAAACATGCTTAAATAAGTCATATGGTGACTACATTAGAATAAGCCTGCAAGACACTTGAAATGTGTATTTTTGTACATGTTCAGTGTTTTTAAAGTACATCAAAGCGCCTTTCAAAAAACCCCAACTTGTGTCTGTGTGTTTCAGCTTTGAAGAAGCAGCCATCTAAATACATGGCAATAGGGATCAGAGGTCACTGGCATTGTGATTGAGGCTATGTTCCCTGGGCTAACTGGGAACCAAGACATTCTTGTCACCATGAGTATAAGGTGATGTAAAGGCATGGATGAGTGAACAGCAGGGCTACAATGGTAAACTGGTGCAGCCCAAATGAAAAATAGAGCTTCAGTCGTTTTGTACTGATTACTTGGTTGAAAAGTGCCTACCTGGTGCCACATCTGATTTATGGAATAGATTGGACTTGTAATGAGAGTCCAGATATAACTGACCTCTTTCAAAGGAAGTCATAACCTTTTTTGATATACTTCATGTGTAGGTTCATGAATAAATTATCACTTTGCAGTTTTTCATTTTATTCTAGAGCTCATTCCAATGTTTAGATCTATGCAAATTTATGTGAATAGACAACCAAAGAATCCAAAGTATAATCCTTTTTGTTTTTCTACGCTTTTCCTACTATTTTTTTGTTGTTATTGTTAAAGAAGAAAAGGCATTGTTATATATTGTATATTGGTTCTCATGACAACAGTTCCAACAGAAAAAAATAGGCTGTGAATGAACTCATTGTCGTGGTATTCTCAAAATGAAAATTTCAAATTGCTCGGATGTTGTCCTCAAAGAAACTACCAAATAAAAAATGTTGCTGACCTCAGTAAGGAAGATGGCATAGCCCATGTTAGGGCACATACATATGACATTCAGCTATATTGAACTTTAGAGAGCCCAAATGTTTTTGGTATACTGAAATTCTGTTTCATTCAGGTGAAAGAAACAGGTCATAACTATGTAATTGCTAGAATATTTGCTGAAATGAAATTTAGATGGTGCCAATATATCAAGAGAAGCTATTTTTTTTCCTGCAAAGTAGGTATTGAAAAATCTATTTTTTAGAGTGCCACTTAGATCAGTATGTGAAACAAGTCATTTTTTATAGATTTAATTATACACATAACTAGAGTGTGCCAGTTATCACTCAAGTAAAATGTTCTTACCTTCCGTCTTCATAAGCATATTTTCTAAATATATTGGTTAAGGAAAAAAGGCTCAAAGGCAATGAAACTTTGACTATTTATTAATTACGATATATCTAAGACCTTTAAAGTCTTTGCTATAGCTGCCATCCGTAGTTCATTGTGCAGTGACTTGTGAAAGCAACAAAAGGGATAACTGCATGGCTCCGCTCCCATCTGGGCTTAGAAAAGCTCTCTGCAGGTCACCGTGTTGGCTAAATGGTTAAGTCTGCTGGAAGCAATCCACATACATGCTAAGGAACAGGGTTCAAGACCTGGGGCCATCGGAAACAACCAAGATGAGCAAATAAATAAATCCTGCCTCCTCTCCTCCTCTCTTCCTGCCTGCCTCTCTCTCTTCTTGCCTTCATTCTGCCTGCAACTTTTCTGGAAGGAAAGGAAGGAATGAAGGAAGAAAGGAAGGGAAGGAGGAACAAAGAGAAAGTCTGTCATCTGAATAGTTAAGTGAATTTGTTAAGATATATTTATAAGTATACAGTAATATATTAAGATAGAATCATTTGTGTTTGAAGAATCATCAGGTAGTGACAATGGGAGAACTTGTAGGCAAAGTAATTGACAATTAAAACCTTTCTCTCAAGGCTTTCATAGGTGCTATTAATGTTTAAATTATACATGAATATATCAGGCACTGAATAATAATGTTATAAAGTTGGAATTTTTGTTTGTATCCTAGATTTCCTGAAACTCATATTTTAATTTGTTAGAGATCTAGGACAGAGCATAAATTTTACTAGATAAATTTTAGTTTAGGGCTTGTTTGTTTGTTTTTATTAGATTTCATATAGCCTTTTGATAAAAAAATATATGAACATAATAAAATTTATTGCATGAAGAATTTCTGCCCTTTTTAATAATATAATACAGAAAATGTAGAAACTCCTAACCAACTACATTTGTGGTGAGAAATGAAAGATCAACACTGAAAACATATTTGTTTCAGTAAGAACTTCCCCAGTTTCTCAATAATTTAATACTTCATTTTTTTATCCTCCCATTTCTGGTAACTCATTTTTCTGGAGATTTCTAAGAAAATATTTATTTTTTAACAAGATTTATGTGGCCTACATTAGAGCAGTTTAAGCAAATAGGTGTATTTTGTTTTACTGTTTCATCATCTGCCCATATTCATGTAAATGATGTATTTCTTTTATAATATCTTCTTACTGAGAGACACTAAATCTCATAATCAGCATATGAATTTTTTAAAGACTGATAATATTTGTAAAGTGAACTTGCTTTAAGCTTCTGGTTTATATTAAATGATTTAAGAATTAATTCTCAACCTTGTGAAGTAGAACGTCACTATCAATCATAGTAGTAAGTGATAAAGGAATGGTTATGGAAGTGGATTTAATTTGAGCAGCATCAACTCTGGTTTGCAATAAATGTCTCATCATTCATTTTTTCTCAAAATCAAATTTAATCTGATTCCAGATTCCCTTTCCTGTTCCCTAGAAATTGAAACTACTGTTGTTATACTAGTGTCCTCTTCCCATTTGTCCTCCTTCTCATCACAGTATTCTAGGTTCTAGAAAATAATGGAGATCATTTGGGGACTTCACTGATGTTGATTTTACTTTGGCTACTATAGTTGAGCAGCAAAATTCTGCTACTTCCTTTGCTTTTCTGGGCATGGGAACCCTTCCTAGTGCTCGATCCAAACCTACTGTTGTGCATGTGATCACTCCCTTAGTCCCCTGCCTCCACCAAGCAGTGTTGTGAAGGGACAGTTCTCAGACCCACGCAGTTCTTGATCTTCTTAATTTTGAGGAATCTCTCTCATTCTCTACTCCAAACTCAAGGTTAATCTTTCTCCTAACCCTACATTCACTCCCAGTCTCATTTTCTGCCAGGCCTATTCTTCTTCTTCAATGAGTTTAGAATTGTATAAAAGAAAATTCATTTAAAACTCAAAATAACTATGACAGAGCTTTGCACACAGGAGAGGGTGGCAACCTACCGAGATCAAAACAAATGCAGAACCTAGATTTGAGCATAGTCTGCTAGGGAGATCTGGTGAGCTTGTTGAATGTGGGGAGAAAAAAAAAATATATTAGAACAGAAAGTCAATGAACATCCAAGCAAATTATTCTGCTATATCAGATCTCAACCTCAACATTTACTAATATTTTAGGTTGAAACATTCTTTTTTTGTAGAGGCTGTCCTGTAGCATTGTAGGATGTTTCATCATCAACATCCTTGGACTATACCCACGAGATGTCACTAGCACCCTCTCAGTTGTGACAATCAGAAATACCTCTAGTCATTAATAAATATTCTTTGGAAGGTGATTTTTCACTTCCAGTTGAGAACTGTTGCTCTAGATATATGCAAATAAAATCATTCATATAATCACTGTGTACTTTTAGTTGTTGAATATGTCAATTTAGTCATCTCTCATTTTAATTTATTATTATAAATTTATCATGATAAGGTATTGTGAGGTTGAAACAGGTTATCCTGAAATGCTAGTTTGTTGTATGACTGTTCATTGTCATCTAACTCTCAGAGGCACAATATGTTCCAAATCACAACTGCTAAAATAATCTAAGCTTGGTTTTGCCACCTGTCAGTCTCCTAATATGCACTAATTCTCCATGCAACATTGTATATTTGTTTGCAGAAAATCATGCACTTTATATACTGTTTGATTCTTACCTAAAATGTTGATTTTTTTCCTAGTTGCTAGATACTTTATGAAATCAATTAATAAATCGAGACTGACGTAATCCTCAGAGAACATGAAAATAGTCATATTAGGGGAACAAAAGCACAGATTAACGTGATCCTACTAAGAAGTAGACTTCCAAAGTAACTTTTTTTCTTAACCAGTCTGTCAAAACCAAACACAACTAAGAAAGTTAAATTTGTTTCAGAAATAATAATCTACGTCCATTATTTTTAACAGTGATCAAACATAATAATTTTACTACTCTTTTGCATGATTTTGCCATTATTATTATTACTTGACTATGGCATGCCTGCCTAGCCATGCCCTTCTAGGCCAATGGTGGTAAAGAGGTTTGGATTATGTTTAGCTGAATGGTGGTGCACATAAGTAGACAGGTTAGGTTGAAGTCATACCTTTGCTACCTACCACTTTTATTAGGTCTTATTTTTCCTATTCCAGCTAGCACTAAACTTGTGAGAAAATGCATTTGTCTTACTTCTTCCCTCCCAAGAAAAAGTCAATCACCTTTCGAAGAGTATCTAAGTAAGTAGAAGTCTTTGTTCTTCAACCAACTTATTTCAGTTACCAGCATTGATCAGAGTCATTTGTTCACTTGGTGAATTCAATGGATTCAGCAGTTTTCTAGAGGCTTTATTCATATTCTATATTGTAAAGCTAGAAAAGGCACTTTCCTCGAAGGACTTCTGCTGTAAAGGACTGTACATCTGGAAAAGTGTTCATTATGAATTATTTTGCACCTGCACTATTTGGTAGTATAGAAATGACCAGTGTGCCAGTGGTCAAGTAAAAGACAAACAGAATGTCTAAATAAATGAAAGAAAATCACATCAGAATTTAAATGCACATAGCATCTTCCACTAGAGTGGCGTTGGAGGATAACACTGGATGCCACATATATGCAATATGAACATCTTCCTATCAGGAAAACCAAAATGGAAGAAATTTTGATCCAATAACAACAGTTCACTTGAATGTAAATCTAGTCCGATTCAACAATCTTTCAAAATTTGTATTCTTTTATCTAGGATCACCAAGCCAGCTGTTATATATAAAAATCTATTCAACAATTATCTTCATCAAAGAATAATTCTGAGATGTTCTTTCTTAATAGAAAAACAATAGACTCTGACTAATTTTTGTTAACCTTCTGTAAGAAAATTACATTATGCGTATAAGTGCATTCTCTTCTTATTTAGACTTTTTTTAAATAGCAAAAACCTTAAATACATTTCTGCTTAGGTATAAGAGTAAGGAAAATTTAAATTCAGGTTTCCTAAAATTCACATTTCTTTTTTTGTATACTGAACATGTGTGTTTATATTGTGTGAATTATGGAGTAAACCTGTGGTAAGGATTGGAAATCTTACCTCCCAGTTCACAGAGTTTACTAGATCTCATTTTAGGAGGAACTGTAAATGCTAAACTTGGCCAAGAGACTTTCAACGTTGTAATTCCTCCACTCCTTGAGACTGAATACAGCAAAATGATTGATGTTTACCTAAGCTATCACATCACACTGTGCAGGCAAATGTTTGGGACAGGCAGTCAAGTGAGCTTCAATTCTAATAGCAGCTTCATCCATAAATGACAAGCTTTTTGTTTTTCCTGGTCTCATCTCTGAAATTAGGATAAGAACGCCTATGCAGTCTATCTTGGTGAGAAATTATATATCATACACAAATAATATATAAAATATCTAACTTCTTTTATCTTACAGTGTAGGAAAAGGCATTCCCTAAACGTGTGTGTGTGTGATAAGGACTAGGATGGTAAAGTACAATATACTATGATAAAGAAGAATGGATTGGGGATGAAATCCAAGAAGACTTTTTTGACCTTTAATTAAAATTAAACTGAGATCTGATGACAGGTCAAAATCATTCTGGGAAAGAGTCGGAAGAGGCCTTTAGTCAAGAAGGAGATCAGTGCCTACAAGAATCTGAAATGCCAGTGATGTGCTGGGAATGGGATGGGGTGTGGGGAAAAATGGTACCTTATTTGGAAAGTGATTATAAAAATATTCTTATCTGAGAAGCTCAGAAAAGAGTAAAGATGTTTGGGGAGAGGTGCTATTGATCTTTGTGAGGATCGATAAGCTGAATAGAACTGTTTGAGCACACATAAAGGGCTCGTGGGTACCCTACTACTCGGCCATTCCAAAGAGTTTAGATTCTGTTGAGAGTGCAATCAGAAGTCACTAAAAGGGCATTCACTCAGAGGATGATTATCTGATGTATGCTGTTATGAACACTATCCACTGTGGTGACCTATACAATTATGGGATTATAATATTTCCCTTTGTGTAAGCAAATTAAATCAAGTTGATGATGTATTTTAACCAAGATTGGCTTTTGAATTTTTATTTTTCAGAAAAGTAGATATAAAATTAGCTATCAAAAGATTGCTAATTATATATCATTAGTGGAATAAATGAGGAAAAAGAAGTGTCTTTTCCACTTTAAAAGAGGGATGTAGAAGCTTTTTTTACTATTGCCTACTATTTAGATATGTTTACAAAATCAGTGACCCACAGGCAGTGAAATATATGAAATGAGTATCGCCTATCAGCCCCACCTACCTGTCCCAATTCCTCATTTCCTTTGTTCCTTTGTGCGTTAGCGTGGTTCTACCAGCCTTCACCAAGCTCAATAAAAGTAAACCTAGTAATAATCATATAATAGTAATAGATAATGCTTATTACCAGAAAGTATATGATTGGCTTCACATTCATTATCTTATTTAACTCTCAGATTATAAGGTAGGTTTTACTGGCCCATTTTATGATGAGCAATGAAGAGAAGATGAGAAAATGGTGCTCTATAGGGATTAGGTTACTTGTCCAACTTTACATAACTAACAAGAGAAGAGGTGAAATTCATCTCAAATTGTCTGATGGCAGAGCCCCTCTTTCAAATCTCTTTATTGGGGTTGACAGCTCATTGTCTATTCAGTACCGTTTTTATGATCCAGTGAGAGTGAAAAAGAAATAAGATTGGTTTCTGTTTGTTCAACTTAGTGTAGTAAGTCTCACTTCTATGGCCAATTCCATGTGCTCAGTGTTATGAGAGATTTCACTGTTGAAAGTTGCCATTGTCACTATTATTTATAACTAGTAGCCATGATACTTTTAAACTAGAAATGGCATAGTGATCCTATGTGTGCCTTTTTTTGTTGTTGGTTTTTTTAGCAGATGAACTATCACTACATTTTAAGGCTAGGTATTAACTGTGAAGTAGTTTCCACACTCAATATGAGATAAAAGCACTCACCTGTTGAGTTAAAGATGGAATAAGGACACACTTTAAATTTAATATCCCTAACAATATTGGGCAATTTATGATTGCTAACTTAGTTAAATAAGATGAGGATGATGAAAATAGTTATAATGATTTAGGTAAGAAATTGCTATAGAAAACCAGAACTTACTAAAAAGAAGTTTAAATCCTATCGTGTAGATAAACTCTCATTTATTATTGAATAATTTATCTTGATAATGAATAAGTAATCAAGTTTCTAACGTTTCACGTGGGACCTGTTTCATCCCTATCTGATCCCTCTTTCTAATTAAAGTGGTAGATGATAAGTTTTTTTTTTTTAATTAACAATAATTTTAAAAATCCACTTATGTTGTATAATACAAAACCCATCAAAATGGTAGAGTGTAAATATTTGGTTCATAATTTTTAGACAGTTGATAATACCTGAAGTGTTAAAGAAGGCAGGAAAATGAACAACTTTCTTAATGCTGGTATTTGTTACCTTCAGGTTACATGTAGTGAACATTTTGAAGTTTTGTTCTTCAGCTTCTCAGTGGAATATACATGACTATAGATTTATCAATTGTGAAAATATTCAACCTCACAACAGTTAGAAAACATTTAGGATGTTTTCTTGGAATTTATTATTACCGTTATTCGGAATATCTAATGGATTCATTTTATTTCTTATGATAATATTTGTAATGAAATATTATTGTGGTATAAAGATAATTCTCTGTATCAACAAATAGGATACTCCTTACACAGAGACATTATTAAAAGTATATCTTCTTCAAGTACATTAGAATCACTTAGGGACCTACCAAATAAATTGCAGCTGAAATATACTAAGCGGTGTTTTGCTACATAGTACATATATTCCCATTCCTTCTGGAAAAAATAATATAATATTATTTAGCAAAATCACTCATCTTCCATATAACACCATGTGTTTTGTATGAGTTTGACTTCATTATTAACCAAAATAATGAGGTCCGCTGACTGGCCTAAATCATAGCCACCTAATAGGTTTGGGGCAGGCACATGACCTAAGGCTGTCCAGTAAAATCTTACCTCATGTCTCTTGTAACAGCAAATCTCCCTTTTTCCTTTGACTTGAATAAGACAGAATCTAGCCCTAGTTGCTGCTTGCAGCCATCTTCTGACCTTGGAGAGCCAGCA
Source organism: Solenodon paradoxus (assembly GCA_004363575.1). Lineage (NCBI taxonomy): Eukaryota > Metazoa > Chordata > Mammalia > Eulipotyphla > Solenodontidae > Solenodon > Solenodon paradoxus. Next base: position 3,998,224 of record RJWH01000001.1, read on the forward strand.
TTGTGAAAAAACAAAGCCAAAACAAAACCATCACATAGGGAAACAATGGAATAATAGGGTGGAAAGGATATCTTGGGTGACATTGTGAAGCTTCTGACTCAAGCCACACCAAACTAGGCACTGACAATAGAGTCCTCATCTAAGTAACTCACATGTTTGCTTAATTGTGGTGTCAGTTTGAATTGCATTTTCTGTGACATGTAACCTCTTGGTAATTGTAATTGATGCAATGAACTATTTTTAATGAAAATGTCATTTTGCTTTAGATTTGTGAAAAGCAAAAGAAACAAAACAATTGAGCATGTATGAATGAGCTGATTCAAAAACCTTTCTATGATAACTGATAGAAAGCATGAAATAATATTTTCCAATTGCGTGGAATACTGGGTATGCTTGGAGATCATTTTGGTTTGACATAAAGTAATCCGTTATAGTTCCAGTGGTTTTAAATTCTTTCATCAGTAGAAATTGTCTAATAATTTGGGGACAGGAATCTCCTGATAGCAAAGCAGCTCTGTAATAAAAGAATAATAGTATAAGCTACTGTAACAAACAGACATAAAAATGTAGGCATTCAGACAGGAAGAAGTTTCCTTTTCTTAACACTATAGATAGATAGGCAGACCAGAGAGAGTCTACAAAGTCACCTGAGGTCACTGTACCCCTTTAGCTGACTGTTAGTACTACTCTGTCGTCCTTTTATCATGACTTTTTTTTCAGGATCAAAGTTAGATGCTCCAATTGTAACTCTTTCCTAGCCATCAGAAAAAGGGAAAAAAAGAATCGGAAGGTAAACGGTTTTCTTTATGAAATGTCATTTGTAAGTGTACATATCCTTCCACCCACATCCCAGTGATCTCAACCTAGTCACAACCGTTTGTCCCACCAAGCTGCAGTAATGTAGTTTGCGGCTAAAACTTTCGAGACCCTGACACTATAGGAATGAGAGCATTGGGGACAATGTAAGTATGAATTACAAACATATGTCTCCATGTTTCCATAACATTTATACTAGACAATATGAGTCTGTGAATATCTATATACCCATATCTATGTGTACATTATATGTATTATACATATTACATATATATGTATATATAAAATACACATATGTAGTCCTTTCAGCTACTCCCCAGAGATAACATTTTCTACTTCTTACATGACTTTACAAATAAATGGAAATTTAAAATACTTTGAAAAAACTAATTTTTAGCAACTACACTAGAATGTATAATTCTTATACCTTTATAATTCTAAGTAAATTCAGTGAGAAAGCAAATTTTCATTTCAGCAGGTTGCAAATATTTACATGAAATGACTTAACTATATTAACACTTTACCTAAGTTCAGATGTTCTATTATTTGTTACGACATTTCCTGGCGTGAAAATGTGAGAAGGATAAACTTCCATGATTGAGGCTATTAGTCAGTTATTTTGCTTCTGGGGAGTGATTTATTCAAAGCTTTTTTGTGAGCAGTAATGGGAATAATTTTTATCTTTATGACCTTTCATAATGATTTGCAGTATCGAGTAATTGAATGACTATTACTAAAGTTCTGATTTAGACAGACACTAATCATGTCACTTGGGTCAGCCTGGGCAGTGGAGTGTACGTGAGCATGAGCTCTCCTTTTCAAGTGCATATTAAAACAGATTTGTATTACCAGGTATCTTGTGTCCCTGTGTAATACTAGCCTATAAACTCTATAGAATTTCTGGTGTCTAGGACTGCGAAGAGCCCAAAAAATGACATTTAGAAGAAAAACAGGAGTAGTTATCGCAGTATCACCCCAATATCGATTTGGTCTTCTGTCCTTTTAAGCACTGGCTCTCTTACTACTCATTCTAATCTAAGTCCCTCCTGAGTGCTTCACTAATTTAAGGTAAGTGCTAGCATTACCTTTTTACAAAGAGGAAACCTGAGGCTTAGAAAAATGATAGGATAGAGACATGACAAAGGTTTCCCTCTTCTATCTCTGACTCCAGAACCTTGAAAATTATGCAACTGTTATATTCAGATTTAGATAAAAATGAGTATAACATCAGGATTCTTCAGAAAAACAGACTAATAGGATATATTTGTGTATAGATATGTAGATACCATGTGTTTATGTGGAGAGAGAGGAGTATGGGTTTGTTTTGCTATGTGACTTCAGGTGTATATATGGAGTAAGCAGGTGTATATATGGAGTAAGTCCTGACAGAAGGAGAGGGTGGGCTAAGAGGGGCTGAGCTTCAGGGATGGGCTACAAAATCAGAAACCAAAGTTTCTGCTGTCAGGACTTCTCTTTCGAGAGGATACGAGATCTCGTGGGATCTCAGGAATTCTACTGGGTGGGCAAGGGAATCTGAGATGAGAAACACCTGAGTGTCCCAGGTGTCAGAGGCTTCTCCTCCGAAACTCATCCTTAGGAGTTTGCTCATGCTGTTGGTCAGGAAAACTCCAGTCCTCTTCGGTGCAATTTGGAAATTCAGGTAAGAGCTGATGTTCTGATCTTGGGTCCAAAATTCATAGCACAGGTCAACCGACTAGAATCTTGGGCAAGATTTCTGTATTACTGTCCTGAGACAGAATGCCTTCTTTATCAGGAAACCTCAGTTTTCTTTCTTTAGGCTTTCAGGCTATTAAGTGAGGCCCACATTATAGAGGGCAATTTATTTTACTTAAAGTCAACAGATTGTAACATTTTTCCCTATCTTTATAAACACCTTCACAGCAATACATAACTAGCAGTTGTCTAAACTACTCACTTAGCCATTGACAATTACAGTGGATTTTCCAGTGATACTTTACACATAGCTGTTTTCACTTCTAAGACTCCTTTTACGTAGTAGGCACATAGAACTAAAACTAAATTGACAAACCCTTATTTTGACTTTGCGATTTGGAGAGGGCTATGAGGAGATTGGGCATCAAAGTTAATTTTTAAGACAACAGACGCGGTTCAAATATTGTGAGAAATAAAATTTTCGTTGATTGCTACCCGTGAAAACTGTAGGAGGGATCAAGAAAAATAAGAGATTGAGTGTTTATTTCCACGATTACAGTGAAAACTGAAGGTAGTCTCTTGCCCTGAGGTGATATGGAAAAGGTGGTTCCTGAAAGCTATAATATTAAACAACAGCTGTGTGTTCTTTAAGGTTAACACTGCTAGAGTGAGATGAAGGTATATGGTTTTCATTACATGAAAACTTTCATTAACAAAGAGTCTGTCCTTGGGCAGATGGCTCATTGCCTGGGGCAGAGCTTTGTGAAAGCACATTATGATAGTGGGCATGCTGCCTCACACACATGCATGCTTCATTAGTGCCTGACGAGGGGGACTCAGATTGCAAGCGGGGACCTTGGCTGGTGGGCCTTAGGCAGGCTGCTTGTTAGCAGCCCTTCCTGCCAGCTGAGCCATGCTGACTTCAGAAGTCAAAACCCTGGCGATACTTCCTCTACCTCAGACTTTTTTTTTTCTTATTACAAAAACTATATATATATATATTTTTTTGTTGTTGTTGTTGTTTGTTTCCCTGAATCGAGTGTTGGAAGTATAGACAAAGGTATCTGTAATCTTACTAAGTTAGTGTATATTCTTAAACCTTTTAATTGAGCATGATAGTGTGGACCTAGCTATGAACAAAGGTAGCATATAGTTACAAGAAAGGTTTTTGTTTTCTATATTGTTTTATGTCATGCATTTTTATTGTATTAATATAGTTCTGTGTCAATAGACATAATTCTGTAAGTATTGATAGGACTTCATAGAATTCCATTATTTATAGTCTCTGCTACTGTAGAGGTATATAATTCACTGATAAAATACAAAGTATGTTATTCTGCTGGAATCCACAGTCCTGAGACATATGTGGCTATCACGCATACTTTTTTTTCTTTCTGTTTTTAAGCAGGAGGAGTAGAAAAATATATGCTTTTGTATTCTAAATCATCATCCTCTCTAATAAGTAATATCACAGATATATTACAGTAAACCAAACTCTCGCAGGCAATAGGTAATACTTCAGGAATAAACATTAGTTTAAAATTTAATTATCTCAACAAGTTCAGAAATGAGTGATGAACTGAGTACAGCTTGATTTTAAATTTTTCATTATCCTGAGCTTTAATGCAGTAGGCTCCAAATCCAAGACAAATTTTTAGGGCTCTCTAACTATTGTCTTGTCTTCTTGTGTTTGAGTGTTATGTATTTTATTGAATTAGATTAAAATTAAGTCTGGGAGCTTATTCAGTGGTCTCCAAAGAGCACACTTTCTCTTTACTACTGCCTGTTTCAGGACTTGCTGATATTCACAGTGCAAAGCGGTGTCTTTCATTTCTAGAATAACTATCTTAAAACCTGTAAAGATAATAGTTTTGTATGAAGCATCCAGGTTTTCCTTTTCTGTTTTTCTGACTCTTCTTCTATGTAGGAATTTTACAAAATCTCAAAGATAATAATGGTCTAATGTATTTAGGCCCAAATCTATATAATATTATAAGAATTAGTTTGAGCAGGTACCAGGGTCACCTGGAATTCCAGGTATATCTCTTATCAGTCAATTTGAAAAAGTAGCTTGCTCCCACATTTCCTCACTTGTAAAATGAAATGTTGAACTAAATGAACATTAAGATCCTTCCAAATAGGGTAAATTCTGGTAAAACGCACACACATACCCTCTTGGAGACCAGGAACTAGTAACTCATGCATCGATGACTACTACTTCCGGTATTCTGAACTGATCAGAGTCAGGTTGCCAAGAAACAGTCCACTTTACCAAGATTACTATATGCTTTAAATGACTTTACTTAATTAGCTGGACTGAATTTCTACAGGAGGATCCTTAAGCCTCAGTACAAAATTTGGTCAGTCACCTGGGCAAGAGAAGCTCCTGCTACAATCTAGAACATACCTGTAAGAGATAAAGGCTAAGATTACTAATCTTCACCAACGAAATGGATACCTGGCTCCCTGCTGTTCTTTTTGTTTCCCTTAGTTCCAAATTCAGACCTTAAGTGAATGCATATTGTTGAGGAACACTGAGTCATATTCAGAACTCTTGGACAAGCCATGGTTTAGATTTCCAGCCTCTCCAGTAAAGGATGTCACACTAGATTGAAGGCTGGAGTAAATGTTCAGGGAGTGAGGTCACAGTCTTGGATGCTTGTATCTTATTGAGTAGGTACCAGAGAAACACACAAATAATCCACTGCTTTTTAAAATATGCTTTCATATCTTAGTAAATATATATACTTACTTTAAATGGGCTTGCCGTATTTTACCACTTATAATGTACACCCACCTTTTTGGCCCAGACTTTCAGAAGAACACTTTCATTTTAATTTTTTTAATTCAAATTTTTATTTGTTTATATTTAGGTATTTGTTTTTTGTATTATAAAGGAATTTTAGCATTTTTGACATATTATGGTAACAAGAACTTTGATGTAACAATAATTGGAAAATACAGCAGATACACGGTACAAGAAATCTTATGTGCCTGTAACAAATTTTTTATATTTACACATCATCGAAGGCCAAGAACTGTGTCACTGTCAATATCAGAAGTATCATCATCAATTTCTACATTCCCCTTGCCTTCTGAAGAGTCACTTTCCTCAACCCAGTAAATTCCATTATCCTCAGTTCCTTCCATTGCATTGCTGAGGCCCCATTTTTTTTAACAGTTTCACAGCCACTTCCTTCTTGACACCATTCCATGATCTTAGGATCCAGTTATATACCTGGGTTGTGGATACTTTCTTGATTCTGCCTGGTAAGTGTGAAATAATTACCAGCTGACTGCATCCTGGACATACACTCTTTCTTCATTAGGACCTTAAAGGGCTTGTTTACTGACACATCAAGAGGCTGCAGTTGGCTGCTTGGTCCACCAGGTATCACAGTGAGTTGGGTTTTCAGCTCCACTGTGATTGCTTTTATACTTTGTGTAACATGGGTTTCGAAGTGATCAAAAATCAGCAAAGCAAGTTTTTGTTTTTGTTTTTGTTTTTAAATAATCCTCCAGACCTTCATGACTAGACTTTGTTAAACCAGGTTTTCATGCCTTCTTCATTTATCCATCCTTTTTTCCATGGTATTATTTTGCATTTGGATATCGCTACCATTACTGATTTCTAGAGTTATAACTTTAACTCATAAGCATAAATAAAAGAATTAAAAACATGTTTCTAGATACTGAGTTAGTACTGCCCTTGTATAATGTGAATTATATTTTTCTCTCACAAATTTGGGCAGAAATAGTGTGCATTATGCCTGGCAAAATAGTGTATATTGCTGTATAAAATTTTGAAAATGATTAATGACCACTCACCATTTTATTTGGTCTATAATAAAATTGATTTTTGGTAATACTATTCTAAATATTTTCACTCTTGAGGAGGACTTGATAAAAAAAATCCTAAAAAAAAAAAAATGTTAAACTTTCATTTTATTCTTTATTTTATTCTACTCAAAAAGAATAGAGCTGCTGTTGTAATGGGCATGTACTGATGATACTTTAGACGTTTCTCAAAGCTGACGTTTGTCATCATATTTTCAGTTCACAACTAAATATATTTCTTCCTTCCACTAATCACTGTCATAGAACATTTCTCATTTTACATAGAAGTCAGAAATTATTGATAATTGTATTTTCTGTGTCCAACTGAGCTAAAAAAAAAAAAGTTATTTCGGAGGGGACTGATGAGCAGTTGACTCTAAGAGCAGGTTATTAGCATGGAAGGTATCAGCCTGTCATGTAATGTCAGGTGAATAGGGAGGATTATTCATTCACTCATAATTTAGCAAACATTTAATTTTGTCAACTGTGTGTGCGGTAGTAGTAGGGATTTGGAATACATCAGTGAGCAAAACAAGATTTCCTGTCCTTCTGGAGCATAAATTGTAACAAGAGTGGACTGACAATAAACAAGAAGCCGAATATATAAGCAAGTTACAATACAGAAGGTAATTCATACGAGGTGGTATAGCTCAGGGTTGCCATGGGGTGTCATCAGCGTAGTCCTGCATGATAAGAGAGATTAGAGCATCGGCTTGGAGAGACATTATTCATGTGTCCATCTGAAGAAAATGAATCTTAGCCTGAAGGAGACAGCTGAAGTCAAAAGCATTAAGTAGGAGAATGCCAGACTTGCCCAAGGAAGGAAAGGATGTTGGTAAGGATGGTCAGTGAGGCAAGTAAGCATGGAGAGTTCCAAAGCCCACATCTTACAGGGCCTTATAGGCCATCACCTGGACTTGGGATTTGACTCCAGAGAAATGAATCAAGTCAGGGTTTTGAGTAGAATGATATAAATATAACTTTTTTTTTTTTTTTTTCCAGGAAAGGTACAGACAGGAGTGAAGGCAAATAGGCAAGCAGACAGGCAGGACAAGAGAGAGGAAGGAGGAAGAAACATCCACTTACTTTGTTTGGTTGTTCATCTTGTTTGTTCCTCCACCCCCACCCCCACCCACCAGTCCCAAACTCAGGTCCCAAGGATGCATGTGGACTGTACCAGCCAGAGGCAGCAGATATATCTGCTAAGCCACCAGGGCATGCCTAAATTTAATTTTCAAGAGTATCTTGTGGTAGCTACAGTGTTGACAACAGGCTGTACGTGGCCAAGGGTATAAGCAAAGAGGCTAAATAAGAGTCTGTTACAGTGATCTGCATCAGGATGCAGTAAAGGCAGTACCAGTAGAGATAGTGACAAGTACTGGATGATGTCTGAAAGTTTGGATTTAAAGTACGTAGAAATAAGGGATATAAGACTGACTTCTGCGTTTTCAGCCTGAGCTGCTGAAAGAATGCAGTTGTCATTAAGTATGATGGAGAAAACTATAAATTGATTAGGTGTGTGGTTCAGGCACGAGATTTCTGAACTCTTTTATTTAAGGTTGAAGAAAATATATTTGTATATTGCAGTGCTGCTTAAAGTGTGGTCCCTGAAGCAGAGGCATCCACTTCACCTGGGGATATCTTAGAAATGTAAACTCTCAGGCCTCATCCCAGACATTCTCAAACTCTGGCCCTGGGTCTCAGCAGCATAGGGTTTAGCCAGCTCTACAGGTGTTGCTAATGCATACTCAAGTTTAAGAAACACTGTATTGTTTCCCAAGAAGATAGGAACTAGGGACCACTGTTTTAGAATGGGAATGTAGTGAGTTTTGAAGCTAGAAAACATGCATTCGAATTCTCACTCATTTGGGCAAAATGGTCCCTCTACCTGAGTCTTAATTTCCATACCTTTAAAGGGTGCGTAGTGATGATACCTTGTCACTAGATCGATAGCAGGAACAAGGTAAACTCAAATCAAGTACCTACAAGTCTTGAAGAGGGGAGAGATGAGGCTGGCGATGGGTGATGCAATAGATTTCCTTCTATTTTTCTTTAATAACCTCTTGCTTTGAAGAAGAAATGATAATGACTACTTGGAAGACCAGAATTTTTCTGGAAGTTTTGCTAGACCTTTAAAGCACAAGAAATAAAGCTGACTGCTCTGCCAATAGCAGATGGATGGTGCTGCTTGTGTGATTCAGTAGAAAGAATGGCTGTTTGAATTTCATAATTTCTTTACTTGGATATAGAAAGAAGAGAGAGATGTGTATTTTACTACAAAATAGAGAAAACTGCTTCAATGTGAATTTATACCTCAGTGTATGCAGTTATGTTATTATATTTGTTTAAGTTTGGTTTGCAATCTTTAGATTTGCTTTCTACTTTTCTACAAAGTAGGGTATGATATGAGTTTTATAGAAATCTGCAGATAAGTTAAAAATAGGAAGAGATGTAGTCTAAGAAGCATTTTTCCAGGAAAATGCATGATTTTCTGTTCTATGACTGGCAAACTATTGCTAAGACCTAATCTAAGGCAAAGTCTATGTCATAGCAAAGTAATGTTTCAAGGTTTAAAGGCCTTGTTATATGGTATGAGTTTTTGTTTGAGGTCGCTAACCTTTTTATTTTGCTAAAACATAAGAATGTTTTAGCAAAAAAAAAAATTTTTTGGTAACTGTCTTGTTTCTGCCGTAATGATTTCCAGACAAAATGCCATTTAATAGTTAGTCATGCTAATCTTCATTCTAGATTTCTGATTGAGGCCTTATTATGGTCTACATAGAAATGAGTAATTTTTCAGAATATTGATTAATATCACTGGACTGGGAAATTACATATTAATTGCCACTTTGTATTTCTGTGCATTCACTGGAGAATGAAGGTAATATGTATAGGACTTTAAAAATAGTTTGTAAAGGTTTACTTTAAGTACAGTTAAGTCAGACAGTTTAGCTCCCTCTTTTGGAGACTCTTGCTTCCAGCTTCTGATACTAATAATGAGGAAATAAGGAAAGACAATTTTACATAAAGAGCTAGGGAAGGAATCACCGAAAAGTGACATGTGAGGCTAGGCCTCAGGCTGTGAAGGAGTGGGCCCTGTAGATGTTTGGCAGAGGGACTTGTCAGAAGATGGACTGCAAAGGCCTGAATTGGGGTACATCTGACATTTTCTAGGAGCAGCAAGTTGGTCAGTGTAACTAAATAAAAGCGACAGAGATTGATTTAAGAGATGAGGCCAAGGTGAGAAAAAGAGTCTGTGGGCTATTTTAAAGACTGAATTACTTAGAGTGAAATAGCAACCACTGAGAGTTTTGGCAGAGAGCTTGTATGATCTGGCTTCCACCCAAACTTTTTTCTCTTGCATTTTCATTTGACTGAGAAATTACCTAGAAATTGCCTAGAAATAAACTTCTAGGATTAAATCATCTTTCCTGTGACCTTGAATTTAGTTCCTTAATCACTGTATTGTCTATGATCTATTAAAATGGGGTTAATAATAATAACAAAATAAAAATAACAATACCTACCTACGTTACAGGAATGATGTGAGGTATCAGTTAGCTCATAGGGAATGATGATATTAATGTCAGCTGTCTTCTAGATCACTAATTCAGTGTTCAATAATGTTTATTCTATTGGTTATTTTTTTCAGTTTAAGACAATTATAATTTCAGTTTCTAAGAACTTTTTTCTTTCTTCTTGACTCATTCTTTCAACATAGCTGCCGATTCTTTTTTCCATGTATGCAATATGCTATTGAATGTTCCTTTGGAAAACAGTAAGAAAGATGTGATTATTTTCTCCCCAAATTGTATCTGTTTCTTCTAGAGACTGCCGTTTTATTTTTACTGCTTGGTTTATGGTGTTTTTGCTTTGTTTCTGTCTTTGTGATTGGTTTTCTTCAAATGCCTTGAGATGCTCAGTTGTCAGTCCATATTAATGGATAAAGGATGTGTTGTTTTTCATACACAGATAACTGACACGGGGGATTCCATGTATAGTGCAAGTCTTTTTTCTCCATTTCTCTAGTCTGGGTGGGGAGATTCACTGCAGGATCTGCATAAGCAGGCAAAAATATACACAGGCATTTTTCCCCTTAGGATACATGAGCAGGAAACCAACAGGCAGACTGGAAAATTGGCAACTTAATGTCCCTCTTGGAAAGTGCTTCCTTTCCTTGTGTGTGCCCTTCTTCCATAGCCTTTGTGAAAGTCTGTGTTCCCTGTAGTATCAACTCCAATTCTTTTCTTCAGTTCCCAGACCCATCCTAGAGTACTCAGGTGCTTTCTTTGCGGACTTCTCCAGCTTTAGTGTAAATTGAGTAAAAGGAAGAGGAACCTGACTAACCTAGCAATCCGTCATTCAGTTTTTTGTTTTTTGTTTTTTTTAATGACTGAAGTTCTCTGAAACTGCTCTTGAAACAGCAATGTTTATCTCCCCTATGATGGCAATTTGCCCTGCTCTGGTTTCTCTTTCAGTCTAAGTTCCATCTGCAGCCATGTTCTCAAAATTCCTATTTGACCCGTGGGACTTATTCTCAAGAATGTGTTTTGTGTAATTTCAGTGACCTGGGGCCACAACAAAGGGATAAAGAATTTACTCGCTGTTCTATATTTTGGGTCAAAGATAAGTCCAGATCTTTAATCTGTATTCCCTATACTTTTTGCTCTAACTGCTTTCTGAATATGAACCAGGAGGAGTTGAAGTCAGAGGCATACACAGCACGATAATTTGTAGCACAAGGAGGTATGTCAAGGATGCTGAGTTACACTTATCTCCAAATTAAGAACAATAGCTATTAAGTTTTCCAGTTCCCAAATAAAAGAACTGTATTCATCTCAGTCTAGACTCTTTTCAGCATGAAGCTGAATAACTTATGGACTTTGTCACTAGAAAGATGTAAGGAAATTGAGATTGAGGGATAAATTGTAGGAACAGTATATGTGGAAAACAATGAGCTAAGTTTATCTTCCCTGTTCCTACCCATAGGAATGTATTGGGCATATCTCCCTATCACGTTTAGAAATTCACATAGCAGGGAGATGAGCGTCTAGTTACCTGCCTAGGACTTACCTGGCTTTAGGACCACTTATTCTATTTTTAAAACACCATAAATTGGATAGATTACAGGGTGAAAAAAATTTTTTTTTAAATTTAAAAATCATTCTTTCTCTAGTTACCTGCAAAGTCAAGAACAGGATAGGAAATCTAATGTTTTCATGTACCTATAGATGTCCAAGGAAGGTAGCTGAACTCTAAGGCACTACCCATTGAGTTAAAGGACCCCATAATAGCAGTGAAGTAGACTGCTCATTGAAACTTTTAGGAGAATTAATGAAGTCAAATACTGTAGAGGGTCCCTTAGCTAGATGTGCCAAAACCATCGAACAGGCCACTTAATAAGAGTCAGAAAATAGATGTTCTCATTAGAGGAGGTGAGCTTTGATTACCATACAGAATTGACCAAAACCAGCTCAAAGCCTAACAACAATTTGTTCATGTAACCAGACTCCCTTTGTGAGAATATTCTTTGGTTGTCCTGAAACACACATCAATCAGGTTTGAGAGTAGGAGGAAAGGGAGTTTGAAAAGCATGTCAGATGGAAAAGATAATCATGGACATGTTTGAAAAAAGACTATATTCTCCTAAGCAACACAGAATTTTAAATCTGGAAGTAGTTAGCAAAGCTATAAGACAGAAGTACATTTATAAAATTGAAATGAATTTTGTTTTTCCACTAAAATCATTACTAATTGAGATTGTTTAAAACCAACATCACCACCCAAAAATAAATAAATAAATAAAGGTATAAGTCGTAAAGGAGTTTCACACTCACCCATTCCTGAGTACTGAATGTGCAACTTTGAGATCTTGATACCTAGTAACGTTATAAGAAGGAGCTCTACGAATGTTGTCTAACGCAAAGACCAAATTTAACATTAAATAGTAATTGTGTCTCAGTGCTGAGAGATAAAAATTCAAATGCATATCTCTTTGAGATTGGGTTTAGGGGCACTCATAGCCTTAGTTAATGTTTTGGGAATTCTAAAGCCCAAAGAGTCATTACACGGACTATTCTGGTAGACCCTACACCATCTAATTCACACTTTCGAAAATTGAAAAGGTAAGAAACTGAGTTGCTTTTCCCATTCTGTCTTAAAAATCGAGGCCCATAAGTGACACTAAAACATTCACTACAAGCCCACAAGACACATTTTACTTATTTTTACTTTTACTTAGACTTTTGTACCAGGTTCTGCCTTAATATTTTAGACAATCAGTAAATATTGGTTGATTTAACACTAGAGGGAAACAAATAACAAAGTATTTATGAGATCATTTCCTGCTTGACATCCTCTTATTAATTGCTGTTTGCACATGAATTGACATGGATTTGAAAAGAATCAAACTTTGCATCTTGCCTTTGTGTTTATTTGTCATTGAAGCTGATATTCCTAAATTTTTCTTTCCAAACTGAATTTTTTCACCATCTGCTGTATGAAAAAAGTGTGCATAACACTCTATGCAAATCTCTCTTTAATTCAAAATTACATATTTCTCTCTATCATGAAAGTTCCTGATCTGAGCTGTGTTCTCTATTTTAAGTCTACTTCTGATTTCTGACTCCTGTTAAAATTGATCCTGTACAGGTCAAGCTGACCCATAAACTATACAAAATTGTTTTCTTATTATCAGATAATGTCTAAATTTGCCATAAAAATTTACCTTATGCTTTTTGTTCCACGGATAGTGATTACCTCCTTCATAATCATATTCAAGTCTTAAAGGTTATATTCATAATCATATTCAAGTCTTAAAGGTTATATTGCTTTTAAAATAATAAAAAAATAAAATTAACTACATAGTATTTTTCTTTTGTATATTAGATACTGATATCTACTCCTAAATAGAGATTTGAATCATTTTTAGTTTTTTTCTTTCTTAAAAAAAAAAGAAAGAAAAGAAAGGTAGCTGTTATAAATTCATGCTGCTTGCATGACTTTCCCTGGTTTCACATTCTTGAGCATGAGTAGAGTCTACCATATTAGAAAATTTCCTTTAGTATCTTAAAATACATGCAGTCAGTCAGCATGACTCTTTCTTTAACCATCAGATGAGGGTGCAATCATCTAGTTATTTCTAGGTTTGAAACTATGAATTGACTTCTAATCTACTTGCTACTCAATACAGAGGGTCGTGGGATAGATCATTTAACCGTTCATTGTCTTACTTTCCTCTGTTATAAAGGAGGATAAAAATGTTTTAAATTCAGTGTACAAAACCCAGGGGGATCATGGTTAATATTCAAAAACATCGCCTCCCTTATTTTCTTTGTAAATAGTACAGAAGTTTAGTCTTAAAACAGAATATAGATCAACCTCTTATTTCTCTGTGACTTTTTTTTTAATATTGGTTTTAAGAGCACCTTGGTACAGAGGCAGGAATCAAAATCTCCAAAATCTCAAATATTAAAATTGTGTTATAAGTGCTCTACTGTATGGGAACTTGTGTGCAGGTGGGATCATAGAGTGAAGCTATTGTCCTGGTAATAGTATTCCTCTGGCATGGTATTTGGACATAAGTACTTTTGAATGTCTCCTTCATATGCATCCCCTAAAAAGATGGTAGACTAGGCTCCCTATAAAGAAAGAAAACCAAATGCTAAAAGTCAACATGTTCTCACATAGGGACAGATGTTCCATTTTATAAAATTCAGTTATTCCATTTGCAGTGAGAAATTATAGGTAAATTATATTTTACATAGATTAGATATAACCTGACTGAGTATGTTCTATGCTTATTATCTGTTTTTAAGACACATCACTTAATACTCATTGTCACCTGTCTGTTCATAAGAAGTATCTAAGAGCTGCCCCTTTATTTGAAAGTATTTCTTTATCTTTGCCACATCAGTTTTACTTAAAGATTTAATTCCCCAAAACCAAAATGACAAAATCCACAGCTTAGAGTCATTTATTAAAATTTAAAACTTCAGTTTAAATGAAGAGAGTTGTTAGGGGATCCTGTGATTTGAGGATAATTATTTATTTGCAGGAATAATACTGATAATTTAAAATGTTCCTTCCTTGCCTTCAGTACATAGTAACTAACTAGAATTTCTTCTGAAGTCTTTTTCTAGCATTTGACAAATCACATAGTAGAATATAAACCTACCCCAACCCCAAAGGAAAAGAGAAAGGAAAAAAAAAAAATCTCCAAGAATCATTGATCTAGGCATAAAGCCAGGCAATCTATTTTTAGCACATTCTCAAGAAGCCACACAATAAAAATGTAAATGGAATGGTGCTTTCTCTTCACACTATTTTTTTTTCAATGTGTAAGTTTGACACTGTTTAAATTGCATATTTTGGGACTACCTTCAAGGAACTTAGTTACTCCATTTTGAGGATCTTCCTATTCCAGTTTCACATTAATTATAATTCCATATGACTTATAGCTTTATAATACCTTCATAGAAAGCTAAAGATCAATTTGCAGTATCTTCCTACTCCAGGTAGCTGAATTTGCATTCACTCAGTTGAGTCTCATCTAAGTCTCTCCACCTCCCAACTGTATTGAGTTATGGTAACATAATATCATTGCATAAATTTAAGGTACACAGTATATTGATTTGATACACTTACATATTGCAAATATGATTTACCACCTAGTGTTAGCTAGATCATCATATCACATTGTTATTTACTTTTTGGATGAGAACACTTATTTAAAGGAAAAACACAGGCAGGAAATGAAGGCAAGTAAGCAAGCAGGCACAAAGAGAAAAGAAGAAGCACTTTATTTTATTTAATTGTTCATCTTGGTTTTTCCCTCTTGCCTCGGAACGTGAACCCATGTTTTTGGGATGTATGTGGACTGCATCATGGTGGATCTATCTACTAGGCCATTAAAAGAGAGCATTTAAGAAATAGTCTGCTAGCAACTTTTTCAAGTATACAGTACATAAAGTATTATTTTCGTTGATCACAACTTGTTCATCTTCTAACTGGAATTTTGCACTCTTCAACCAACATCCTCCCAAACCCTGTAACCAGTATTTTTGTCTCTGTTTCTGAGTCTGGCTTTTTTAGATTCCATATATAGGAGATATCCTATAGTATGTGTCTTTCTCTGACTTATTTCACTTAAAATTATGCATTCAGAGACCTCTCATTTTGTCATAAATATTTCTTCTTTATGCACCCATCCTTTGACAGACAATTGTTTTCATGTCTTAGTTGGTGTGAATAATGGTGCAGTGAGCACGGAGACCAGATTATGAATCCTTTCTTCATGCAGTGCTTGTTTCAGTCATCCTTTTCTTAGGATAGATGATTTGCCTTTCTGGAATATAACTATATTACAGATTCCCTATGAGCATGGAACCATGTTTGAACTTTCTGTATTTTTAGGGACTAACCCTGTAACTAAAACAAATCATAATAGACAGCACTTTAAATTGCCAGCTATATATATCAGGCACTGTTCTCTGCTCTTGCATCATTTAATCTTCACAACATAAAGAGGTAGGTATTTTCTTCATTTTATAGTTGAGTTAATCTGAAATACCAAGTGTGCTTTGGCCAAACCAACAGAACTAATAAGTGAAGTAGCAAAAATTTGAGCTCAGGCAGCTCTTTTTTTTTTTCAGAAGCATCTTTATTTTACATAGCTGGTCACACAGGTTGCTTCCCCTGGGCTTGGAACTTGAACCCAGGAATACGTGGCTTACTGTTTGGAGGTAGTCACTGTTCCACCAACTCAGACAACTATTAAGTCCTGCCTTATACTATCTGCTAGTGGAGGACAGGAATTCAGTGCATGTGTGTGGAATGAAATAAACTGCTGTGACACCTAATAGAACCTATAAAATTGTGCATGATGCTGTTGGGATGGAAGCAGAAAAGTGAAAGAGAAAAAGGTGGAATAAAGAAGTTAGAGAGTAGCCTCTACATTATGCAAAAAGCAGAATAAAATGCATGTTAAGAATTTTTTTGAAATAATACTGGCATTACCAGATTTTCCCCTTCCAGTAAATAATGTCATTTAATTATCGTAACCAGTTTTTGTAGAGATGGCCACAAAGATGGTGCAAAGGCCCTGATTATCATTCTTAGCATGCACTGTGTTGGCTACCTTAATGCCCCCAATTCACAATTCATTTTCAACTCAAACATTTGTCCTCCTACATGCTCCATGTCATTCACTGACACTTATCTTCCAAGGGAGGGGACAAGGGTATTCTGATTGGGTAAAGTAGATTTGAAAGCTCCCCGCCTCACCCAAACCCCCATGCCCCAGCTTCTTTTTCACCTATTTCTTTCTTTTGGATTATTTAAGACTTTTTTTCATCCTTTTTTCCCTTTTCTGGTTTTAGAAGTTATACATTCTGTTTCATTCTTACAGTGATTATTTTTCAATTGTAAAATTGATTCAACATTATCTAATGTGAATTGATATCTCATGCTTCTTCCTGAAAAAAAAAAAAAAAAAGGAACATTAAATCCAGTCACTATGACTTTCTGATTTATTCACTATGGTTTTTCAGATTTCTATATCTACTTTGTGTTTCTATTTCCCAAATTTAGATTTATTTTTGTTTTAAAAGTCTGTGGTTTTAAAATTCTACCTGAATATGATTAGAAAATTCTTTGCGCACCATTTCCTACTACATACTCCTTCCTATTATATCAATTTTCTTCTGCTTGAGATACATTCTATAATTCTTCCAGCTAGCAAATCCTATCAGAGAGCACTTTTTTAATATGTTTATTCTTTACTATTAAATTATATAAACATAGTTATTTTTGCTAATTTCCCCCCAATTTTTAATTATGTATTTGGTAAAAATAAAGTGCCCAGATGCGAGCCATTAAAACAGAATAATGTTTTGAAAAAAGAAGCTGTAAATTTCAAGTGTTGAAAGATAGTCATTAAATATTTTAGCATTAAAACCTGATATAAATTAGCTCAATATTAGATAAAAAGAAAAGTGTTTAACTCAGTAGCTTTTTAGTGCAAATCATTTAATTGGAAAGCATGGAAATGTAATGGAAGTCAAACAGTAAAGTACTAAAAGCCAATATTAGAAGTTATCTAAAATAGAGAGAGGGCATTGAAAATTCTCATCCCATCTAATGGCCAAAAAAAAAAAAGGTGTTGAGGGAAGTGGTTAATGATGTGTAACTGCAACAAGTAGCTTGTGTGTCTTAACAGTTGAAGAACAAGGATTTAATGAGACTGATTGAACATTGCCACTTACACAGATGTGTTAAATATACACTCTCTACAAACCACCCACTCTGCCCTCCCCCCACCCCACCCCACTGGTTTATTATCATCATTTCTGCTCCTTAAGCTTCTCTATCAATTCAACACTTGCCCTTCGCTGAGGGTTAAAGTCAGGTCTCATTTTCTTCTGAAAGCTTTTCCTCATCAACATAGCTTCTTTCTTTTAGAATACCTATTGTTTATTCTGTTCATCACACAAGGCATTTTTGTATCGGGAAACTTCCATGTCTTACTTTGTCAATTGAAGTTTGAGAATATTGATTAGGAAACCTACTTTTGCTTCTCTGTAATTACCATGGCATTTTATGTGTTCTCTGTGTTTCATGTGTTGCACATATGATTTTACTGTATTTTTGGTACAGTAGTAAAAACTAGCCATTTTGGAAAAAAGGAGATAGAGGATATAAGTAAATTAAAAGAGAGGAGACATATATTCATACTTACATAAATAATTGGAGAACAGTTTTAAGATCATAACAGGGCATGTGGACAATTAGGAGTTCTGTTTTAGAAGAATTCAAGAATTACCGTCTCCGTAGAACATATTTAATCAGAGAAGGTTGATTTTATAGGTTTTAATGCATATTTTTTTCTAATTATAAACTTTACCTTTTGCTTAAAAGCAATCTCTGTTAATAGTGTTGATATTTTTGTTTTGTTTTCTGAAAAGGTCATCTCTTTTCACAGTATTTTCTTTGGGGTTATAAATTTCAATACATTGATTTTTTTTTTTTTTAAAGAAGAAACCTGAAATACTCCCTAGAGACCTGAAGGACTTTCTACAACATAGATGTTAAAATATGAAGACACTTTTTTTCAATTCCAAATAAGTACTAGTGCAGATTATGTTAAGTAGTGACCTTTGTTATCCATTTTAGACTTCTTATCTTCTGGGGGTTCTTTTGTTGTTGTTCTGGAAATAGCCTGAAAGATGTAATTACCATTCATCTACATGTTATTTATTCAGGATTTTGATGCATTACATCAGACTTCTTTAAGTGAAGTGTTTTCAGCTTTTCTCCTATAAACTTAGATTTCAAGAGAAATGTCTCTATAAGCTAATTTAATGTCAGTGAAAATGTAGATACCTTTTTTAAAAAAAGTTATTTTAATTAAACCAAATGTACTGTTATATTAAGGATAAAATCTGCACATGAATTAACTTCTATTATACATTTTATAAGTACAGACAAAATGGTATTTATACTTTGCCATTATTTTTTTTTAATTCTTGGCTCAAAAATAAATCAGACAAAGCATATTCATCACTAGAAAATTGCAGTCTCTTGTGTCTAAATGATACCAAAGGACCAATTTTAACTATGACTTGGAAAATTCAGCAACTTGTGTTTTTTGACTTACGGTTATCCAAAATCTGTCTGAGGAAAATAAAGATCCATATTAACCAGGAAAAGAGACCACAGGGACAATTAAGAGGAGAAGAAAAAATGCCAAGTGTTGAATTTGGAGAAGTCATAACAGGTTAGTCTGTGGCAATAAACAGAACATAAAACAGAAAATGTTCCCTCCATAAGAGATTCCCTGTGT
The DNA here is from genome assembly GCA_004363575.1 of Solenodon paradoxus. Taxonomy (NCBI): domain Eukaryota; kingdom Metazoa; phylum Chordata; class Mammalia; order Eulipotyphla; family Solenodontidae; genus Solenodon; species Solenodon paradoxus. The sequence goes on from RJWH01000001.1 coordinate 4,017,392, forward strand.
AATTGAAGTGAAATACAAGGAAATGTACCAAGACATAACTTTGATTTAGTCTTCACTGAAGAAGGAAGGAAATCACAGGGACCAAAATTCAATAATAACTTGTGATATCTCTTTCCTAGTATCTTATTGATTGGAAATAAATATTTCAATAAGCTCTTAAAATGAGTATTCATAATAAGCATAAATTTGTGTGTATGCTAGTGTAGGTATATAAAGTAAATGCATATAAAATTGTAAATATAGTACAAACTACAGTGCCTCTAAAAATGTTAGAACATAAGAAATGTCATCCTGAGTGAAAGGTGGTTTTTTCCCTCATGTATATACACACATGCACACATATATTCTATATATTGTACATGTACATATTCTATATAAATATACACACATACTGATATTATAACAGGTATCATAATGTATCATAAATAATTGCTTAAAATATAGTTATAATACATGATAACCTGAAAAATATCCTACTGTATATATATTTCCCTGAGTTTATCATTTATATATAAAAATAAGTCTTTTATTTTGGTCCATACTAAATTCTGCCAATGCTTTTTGCTGCAGAAATATGCATCTTACTCTACTTAAGTAGTTCTTTTCTTTAATATTAAAATTCTTGTCCACCTTTTAAGTCTTTAAACTTGGGATTCTATGAAAAAATTCATTTTATTTTTAGACAGTCTCATGATTATATTTCTTTTACTTTGTTGTTGTTATTAAAGAAAGGTAGCAGGGAGGAAGGAAGGTGAGGACAGAGAAGAAGAAACATCTCTAAAGTTAGTTTGTTGTTTTGGTTTTTTACCCTGGGCTCTGGTCTCAAACCAGGGCTCTTGGGTTCTTCATGGTTAGCACACCAGCATCTCAGCTGCCTGAGCCACAAGGGCACACCCCTCCATCTGCTTTTACTCTACCTACTATCTTTATTTTTTCTTCTTCAAAATGAAGATATCTCATTTCTTCAATCTTAAACCTTTAATCATTTTAGCTCTTCTTTGAAGCTTCATTTCCTTAATTGCCAGACTGTATATTAGAATGTAGAACTTCAAGTAACAGCTTCCTTTGGATATATGTGTATCTAGAAGAGAATATTTCTCTTTCTACATTGAAGAATACCTAATTCTTGTGGCACTTACTGCCACACTATCTGCTGGAAGTAGATATCTTCTCTAGGACCAGGATTTCATTGAGTAAAGAACAGATTTCAGTCCCTCACTATTACTTCCCTTTTAAAAAATAATATACTCTCTCAGTTGAAATTATCTTTCCTCTTCCTACCCCACCAATGTAACAGTAATTCTTTTTGCACAGTCATTTTGAGCTCAGATGTGAAATTAAAATAGATAATGAGTATGGACCCTTATAATTCCTGCATTCTTTGAGTGTTAGATGTGTAATCTTAATGCAAAAGGACATAAATATCTAAATATCCTCTTGCCTCTATGCAGACTCATTTTTATCTCAATCAGCTGTTACATTTTGCTCAGTAGGTGCTATTACAAAGATTTTATCTATTGTTAAAGACCTGACCAATTAACAAAATGATAAAGTGAGCTTATGAAAGTGCCTTTCCTGTGGTTTGTTGAATAGTATAGATGGATTCTTTTATGTTATGGTAAATTATAAACACATAAGCAAATCTCAGTGACTTAAAACAGTAGTTCCTCAAATTATAGTGTTCACTATATTATTTAAAGTATGCTAGTTGCTGTAAGAAAGTCTTTTAATGTACAGTGTCTCAAACACAGTAGGCACTTATTCTTTTAATGACAAGTAGGTGAAGAGGTTGGCAGAGTGACCTTCCTCAATCTCTCATTTCGTAACCCAGCTGATGAATGTATTTCCTTCTTCATCATGGTTTCAGAGGTTGCTTAGGGGAAGAAAGGGGTGGTCAGATTCATTGCAGGAAACAAAGTAGAGAATAGCATAGAAGAGCCAGTAAGGGAGGTTTAATGACCCGTTGCTAGAAATAGCACTTAACACTATGATGTCATTCTTTTGGTTAAAACTGCATCACATGACCCTACCTAACTACACGGAGAATGCCTAGAATATATGGACTCTGTGCTCCCATGAAGAAGGAGTTAGGGAAGCTTTTGAAGGAATATCTGACAGTCTGTGTCACATCTAGTTTATTCAATAGTATTGTTCAAGAGTCGGAATAGATTTAGTAGAAAGACACTAGCTACAGGCAGTTTATGGGCAACTATTTTAAGCTCTTCAGCATGCCTGAAGTATATTTAGCTCCCAATTTCCAGAGATCTTTGGGGTTTCAAGTAAAGCTATATAATGGTTCTGACATGGTGCTATCATTTTATCATCAAAGGTTACTGATAAACTTCTTCAGTGGCAGTCAGTCTTCAAGTGTTTACAATATAAATACACCAGAATGAGAGTGAATGAACTTCTATGACCTGCAACCTTCACCTACCCATTGACAAGTTTGATTCTTTCATAAGATCTTTTTAGAGAAGGAGGCTGGCCCGGTTTCAGGGATTGTTTTTTTGTTTTGTTTATGTTTTATTGTAATGAGTCATCAGATACAATTAATTCTTTTTTATCAAAGGTTGCTATTCTCCTCTTCCTTGCATTCCAAATTAATGAGATTTATAATATTAAGTCTATAAAATGCTAAGTTAATTAATTATAATGAGGAATAAGAATATTCCATTGTAAAGCTGACATTAAGACTAAAAAGGAAAACTATATGATGAACTGCACATCATAATTCAAGTTGACTAAGGAAAGGAGAGGTTATAAGAGAAAAATGTTATGTGAGAAAAATTGCTTAATGCCTATCAGAAGACACTAGAGGAAAATATTTTACTTTAAAATTAGCTACTGCATGCCTCTCTTCAGAATAATCAGATCTTGATTTGTGAGTTTATTAAGCCCAAGAATTTCTATTTGAAAATTGACCAACACTGAGAAAAATGGTTCAATGTGAGATAACTTTTACTCAGGTCTTTGTGTGATTATGAAAGCAGATGCCTTACCAAATTCTGTCACTCTGCCAAAAGTAGCCCTGGTAATTTTTAGAGCTGTTCCACTCTCTTTTTATGTCTTTTCTGTCCCTACTTCGTATACCTGGTCACACCTGACGGTCCAGGGTATCCCCAAGGTAGTGTTTTAGCAGGATTTGTCCTTCTATACTGGGCTCACATAGCGCATTTGTACTCATCTGACCTGGCAGCAATCCCACCTGGACTCGTTCCTCCAGGCAATCGAATGTCAACACGGCCTATGTGACTCAATGTTAGGACACTGAAGAGCCAACCCCAGTTTTAGTATACAGAGTTCTGCACTCAGTTTTTATTTTGGGTATATCTTTATTGTTCCTCAAATCATAACATATATATTTGTTGAGGGAGGTTGTATTTTACATGAAAAGCTGTTTTTATTTGTATATTGATAATGTAATGAAATCATACATAAACTATGTAGATATGTATGGAGAGATAATCATTACCTTTTTTTTTTTTACTGTTACGTGCCATTCAGCTGTCTAAATACTTTATATATTATCTAAAATAATCTTCCCTAAAATCATTTGTGGATTTTTACAAATGAGGAATTAAGTAGTTTCTTAATTTATGAAAATTACACAATCTCACCCACCTAGTAAGGAAGAGATAAGCTTAAGACATAGGTTTGTCAAAAGCCAGATCTCATTGTCTTAATCACAATGACTGTATCCCGACTTTGTGTGCATTTTCATTTTGACTCTCAATATTACATGAACAAATTAGAAATATTTTATATTTTAAAGAATCATTTTATTGAAAGTACTTATTATACTGAGACCCTTAGAAATGAAATGCCCCTATTTCAATTAACTAAATTGGTAAGCACAGACTAGAATAGATCAGTATTTCTGCCTCTAGGTAAGTTATTGAATATACCTTTAGAAACTGATCTCCTTCAAAATTTGTCTTTTTAGTTCTTAGCATCTTACCTACAAGTATAGCATTTTGGAAAATGTGGAAAGACTCTAAGGTTTAATAGCAATGTACTAACAATATTGTATCATTAAATTTATGCTCTAAATTCAGAAACCTTTACAATATACATTTAAAGAGGGTAATTCATAAAAATTGTTATGAACTTAGCCTTTTGAGAGCATAGAAAAAAAATTAAAAGCAGTCTTATTTGATCACATCCCAGATTAGAAAATGTACATCCTCCCATACAGAGAAATCCACTGAGAGAGAAACTTAGTGGAGACCCCAGCAGATATGGGGAGACATTCATGTGGAGAAACAAAGTTGCTGCTGATCTGCCTTTTTTGTCATGAGTCAGTGAAATAACCAGCTATACCCCAACTCCACGCTAGTCGGTTTATTGCCTATGGGAATCTAGGGACTGCTAGTGACCCTCTATCTGTATGGCATGTGCTCTGAGCTCTCTTTTCCATCCAGAATGATTGACTTTTGTGATTCTGTCCTTCTAGTCAAGGACATGCATTTTCAAGACAGCTGGTCAGGGTTTGGAATGCATTTTGCAGCTGTGATGGGACCAAGTGTATAGTCCCACATGGGGAAGAACTCATGCTCTCCACTTAATTAGCTTGAAGTCTTAACCAACTGAGTAAATGGCCACCTAGCTTATTCCCATGAAGCCCTTGCCTATCTATGACATAGACTCAAAGACAACAATAGACAACTAAGGTGCACATCACATATGCAAATTACAAAGGACCATTTTTTTGTCCCCTTAACAGTTTTTGAGGCCAGTCTAATTTCTCATATGAAGAATTGTTATAGGGACAGCTCAGTCTAACCACTTGAAATCTTCCTCATGGAACACGCTCTGATTAAAAACCTTCAGTTAATGAAATACTTGCCAAAAGCAAGATCAACGCATAATGTTAGATAATTCCATTTTCTTCCAACATTTTGTTAATGTGATTATTCAGCTTAGGGTCATTGATTCTAAATTCACCAATACCAATATCCGGTCTCCTTGACATCAAGACACACTCCTTCTTGAACCCTTTTGTGATATTTTGAGACAAAATAACGTGATTGAATTACGATTTAGCTTCAAGGCCCAACCTTGCTTCTTACTAACTACACTTGGCCAAATCCCAACTGTTCTGTGCTTTGATTCTCTCATAAAATGAAGTACTTAAACTTAGTCAAAATTCAAATTCCTCAGTTTTTCGACTTCTGTGATTTTATGACCTACTTTTTTCCTTTCCCATATGGTCATTTAGCAAAGTTCTTCAGAAACTATTCACCCAAAATAGAAACCCAGATCCTTCCTGTTATCCTCACAGTTGTACATAAACATCCTCCTCAGTTGATTAGTACTTCTACTTGGTTTTCTGCTACTCTCTTCTTTATTCTCCTTGTCACTCTGGCCACCTACTTTTCTTTCTCCAAGTCAAGTACCCTCAAGAATAGCCTTTGCACTAACTGGAATGCTTTCTTTCTAGATACCTGTGGGACTTGCTTTCTCACTTTGTTGTTCTTTGATACTCAAGTATCACCTTTGTGTGAATACATTCTCTAGCCACTCTTCTGAAATATCCACCTTTCCTTCATACTAACACTTTCTGTTTCCCCATCCCCATCTTATTTATTCTCCTTAGCATTTACTATTCAAGTACTGTACTATTAATCATGCTTATTACTTGCTCCTGTCCCATGCAACTTCCATCAGAGCGAGGGATTTTATTCACTGCTACATCTAAAACAGTACTTGGCACAGATTAGGTGCCCATTAAATAGTTGTTGATGAGTAAATGAATATGTGAAACTAATCTCTTAACAATCCAGTGTAGGGACTCTTGTTCATATATTTCTGATACCATCAATGGTTTTGCTGATTGGTTTTTTTAATATCCAACTCAAATTCACTAATGTTTTTTATTTTTGTTTTTTAAAGCTGGCCTATATGGGTTAGGAGAGAATCATCTTATTTCTTTTCCAGTTCTAAATCTGATTTTTAAGTGTCAAAATGCGTGTATTATTCTGTGTGTATATCTTCAAAATGTATTTATCTTGTGGAGACTTTGCTACTTATAGCTTCCACAGCATCCAGAGAGAAATCTTGAAAAGATAGTGCTTAAATTCAGATCCCAACTCTCCTTAATGCAAATTGAGTGTGAATTTATTAGAAACCATTAGTGGGATAAATGTTCTCCTATTATGTAAATCTGTATCTTTAATCTGAAATGTGGAAAGTGAATTGCTTTCTAGAATATCTAATCTGTGATTCTCTAATTAGGTGAGCAGGTGGTTAATTACGGATACTGTTAGTGACTTGCCCCTCATCACAAGAACACAAATAGCTAATTCTCTGGGTCCCAAGCCACTCATAGAGGTAGTTGTATTGACTATGGAGGTTTTAAATTCACAAGTGTGGTAAGTGCTTAAATACATAAACAGATTTTTTAATACATATCAAAGTTGATCCTTTACAATTGATACACATGAAATAATTTTTAGTGGCACGTTTATATTTTAATCAAATTTTACATCAGTGGTTGAGCGTCTTAAAAATTTGTGACTCATGCTCAAAAATTGTGTTTGTATTTTTTATTATATTATTGTTTGAAAGGTAAATACATTATGGAAGAGGTCTTTATATCTCTCTGACTAAAATTCATAGAGATGCATTGAGGCACTCAATTTGTGATCACACTTACTATATATATAATAAAGTATTTAAGTTACAATGTTAGAGAAATTATAATAAAGCATGTTCAGATGTTGAATGTGGAGTCATAACCAAGAACATGTAGCCATAAGAGTGAATTCTGTATAAAGCATTCTTCCTGATATTTAAAGATCTCCAAATTATAGAAACCCACAATAAAGAGTTGTGTTTTCAAGTTTAAACTATGTTAAAAGTCAGAGGGAGGATAACGTGGAGATAGATATTGACCCATGTCAAAAGACACAAGGAGAAATGATAAAACTAAAGAGTTAAAGACACACAAACAGATGGAGTAATACAGGGAAAAGGACGTAGGTGGCAGGGGTGGGGATGGAAGAAGTAACTGAGAAGTATTATAGAGGAATAGATTGAAAAGTACATGGAGAGAAAACAATGAAAGGTGATAGGAATTGATACTTTGAATTCCAGATTGTTGCCCTTATCTTTCACAGAAATGGAGAACTCTTTTTCAACATGGTATAATTCCAGAGTCTTGTCCTAAAGAAAAATTAGTCAATTTTTCTGTCATGACTATATGAAAATACGGGAAATGTCAAATTCAACACATCAGATCAAGGTATTTGACTTATCATAGACCTCCACCTCCCCCAAAATATTCAATAGTAAAATTTGGAAATGATCACTTAATCACATTAGGGGCATAACTATATTTTGCCATGTATAATACACATCCATGCTCTTGGTCCAAACTTTCAGGAAAAAAATCTTTCGCTTTAATTTTTTAATTCAAATATTTTTTTATATTTAGGTATTTGTTTTTTGTATTCTAAAGGAATTTTAGCATTTATTAGCATATTATACAAGAAATTTTATGTGATCATAATTACAAAACATAAGAACAGAATAAAGGTACAAGAAATTTTATGTACTAGTAACAAATTTGCAATGTTTATCATAGAAGGCCAATAACTCTTTGTCACTGACAGTATCTTCTTCAATTTCTTCATTACTGGTCCCTTCTAAAGAATCACTTTCCTAATCCTGCTAAATTTCATCATCCTCAGTTCCTTCCATTTCATTGTCTATGTTGCATTTTTAAAACAATTTCAAAACCATGTCCTTGAATTGGATGTTAGGATCGATCACAAACCTGGGAGATGGATGCGTTCTGGATTCTGCCTGTAAGTGTTAAATCATTACCAAATGACTACATCTACAGTGTTGGGGCCTTAAAGGGCTTGTTTACTGACATATCAAGAGCCCACAGTTGGCTGGTTGGCCCACCAGGTATCACAGCAAGTTGGGTTTTCAATTGTGCTTCTGTTGTTTTCGCACTTTGTATAACTTAGGCTTTGAAGTGATCAAAAAACAAGTAAAAACGATTTTTTAAATAATCCTCCAGGCCTTCATGACCAGACTTTATTAAACCAGGTTTCCATGCCGCCTTCATTTATCCATCCTTTTTTCCAAGGTATTATTTTGTATTTGGATATCATTACCATTATTGATTTCTAGAGTTACACTTTTGACTCAGAAGCATACATAAAAGAATTAAAAACATATAGGTACAGAATTAGTACTACCCATGTATAATGCACATTCTTATTTTTCATTAACAAATTTGGGCAAAAAGTGTGTGCATTGTATGTTGCAAAATACAGTAACAATGGAAGTGGACCTTGCATAAACTAATAAAATAAAATGAGCTGTAATGAGGTAATAATTGACCTGACACCTGGAACCACACCCCAAAACTGATTTCTGATGACTTTTACTTATGCATTTTCACTGCCTACAGTCCCTTACTTATTCATTGTCTCTATAATAGACCAATGCTAAGGTTTGATATATTTCAGGTGTGCCTGTATTGCAGGTGATTATGAGAGACCTGCTTTTATAGTCAATAATTGCACTAAGAAACATGAATTGACTCATGGTCTTTGACTCTCAAATCTATCTTCCATTTTTATACCAAAATATTTTCTCTAGTAGGAGTTTCCCACCACCTTATTAGATAAGGTGCAGACTTCTCAGCATGATTTTAAAAATCCTCCATGATCCATCTCCATCTTCAATGACTCTCTCTTCCCCTCCTGCACCTTTGTTTTAATAATCCAGCATTTGACCATTTGGCCATTTTTAGTTTTTCCAACATACCACAGTCATTCACATCTTTCTTTCAGAGGCTATTTTACCTGCCTAAAATAGCTCTCTCCATGCACTTCGTCTGTGCCTGGCAAATTCAGGTCATTTCAGCCCCTATCTTCTGTTTTCCCAAAGTACCCTTTACCGATCACTAACTTAGTACATAGTACATGGTAATGAGCTTCTGTATTAGTAGCATCTCTGCCCTAGAGTACAGGTTTAAAGGTTGAAGTCTTGCCCATTTAACTTGATTTCCCCAGTGCCTAGCACAGTGCCTAGCGCACATTGGATGCTCCTTGTCTTTTGAGATGACCTGGAGAGTGTAGTTGAGTCTACCACAATATATTCATCTAGCCATTCATTCATTCAAACAAGTATTAGATTTCACTGCATTTGTCAAAGCTACTACTGAGATAGTATATTCTTATAAGTAAAGAATGATCAGTTTAAAACTTTTAAAACTCTGGTAGCTGTGACACTTTAAAAGTGATAAACTGAACAGAGAATACTGAAAATGCATTTTGCCTGCATTTGGTTATTTAAGTAGCACTGAAACTCTTAATAGTCTTTATTCTAAAATCTAAGACTTGATTTATTAAGTTGGATTTAAGAGCTAATTCTCATATAGCTAATAACCCAATGTGACAAATTGCCTCATGTAGAATTATATGTCCAATATTTCTAATAAGAAGAGAGGAAGGAATAAATTGAATACTTTTCACCTTGGCGATGTTTTTTCTTTCAGCCACATCTCCCAACATGCTACCTTCATTAACTTAAAGACAAGAAAAGATCTATGTTTGATATAGGGTATCAAGTAGGTTGTACATGCTTGTTCCATTTATCACATCACCATAGAAATAGAAATCGGAATTTCACTATGCTTTGTTTCCAAGAAAATCAAAGGAAAGAAATTCAAAGAAAATATAAAATTTTACATTATGTCATCGTATACTTCAATGAATTTCTTTTACTCTTTATTAGGGTGTATTATAAGTTCTAGATTATTTTTAAAAAATTAAGCTAGTGGGTTTTTTGTTTTGTTATTAAAGAACGGTGCAGTCAGGAATGAAGGATAGTAGGCAGGCAAGCAGAAAGGTAGAGAGAGAGGAGGAAGAGGTACTTTATTGAGTTGATCACCTCCATTGTTCCCCAGAACCCTGGGTTGCAAACAATGGTCCTTGAGATTTATGTGGACTATGTCAGCCAGAGGTGGCTGACTTACCCACTAGGCTGTCAGGGCACACCACTAATAGTACTTTTAAAGGATTCTTAGATGCAAAAATAATTTGAATCACCAGAGTAGGAAATTTACAGCAAGCAGTCACCACCCTCAGTCTCAATGAATCAACTGTTATCATCTAATTATGGGAACTATTTCCAGGTAGGTACTGGGTACAAATCTCTACCATATGAAAATTTTCGTAGACCAACCTTTATCTACAAAATATATAAATTCCTGCTGCTGCTTAGAAGAATAAGATGTACAGGTTTCCCTCATTATTTGAAAAAATTTGATATGATTTGTTAGGTAATTTGGGGGATGTAGGAATGCTATTACATAACATTAATTTATATAGAAATATTTTTGAATATCCACAGACCCCAGAAAACATGTACCTACTCAGACCAAATAGGAATGTTCTACTTTTAATTAGCGGGGGAAACATATTTGAGTAAAATGAGCTTTTTTTTCTTCATTTAGAACCTGCAATGAGAAATCACATGACAGTGACTGAGTACTGATATTTGAACAAAACCTCAAGAAAAATTAATCTTGTTCACTGATATGGCAATATAGATGTAGATCTTTAAAGATAGATATATCTTAAAGTTTCTTTTAAAGCTTTAGAGAAAGTCAAAAATAAACACAAAATATAGTTAGAGTAATTAATTTAGTTTTATATATACTAATTGCAAAACATTTAATTTAGAACATATTTTGAATTCATTAAGCCCCCACATATTGTAATTTCACAGAAATGGGAAGCTTATTTTCCACATGGTGTAATTATTTTAAGTATTGGTTAAAAGATGGGTATGGTCCCTGCCATTGAATTAATGATCAAGATGATGTCAGTGAATGGGAAAAAGTGAAGGAGGACAGTGTGATAAAGAGCAGTGGGCTTAGCCCAGAGAATGAGAGGGCCCTCCATCAGACAACAGCTCTGGAGAAGCCTCTGGGAGAAGGTGATAATATGAATTGAGATCTAAATGAGGTGTTCTCTGAGGAACTGTGCAAGTATATTTGCAGCTATGGACATAGCTAGACAAAGAACGCAGCTGGATGTGGGGAAAAAATAGGTCCAAGTGAATAAGGCTTATTAGGGGAGAAAACAGTTTGTCCAGGGTCAGATCATGTGGAGTCTTTAAAACTTCATAAAGAATTTGAATATCTTGATATCTTTTAAAAGCAGTGAGTTATGTGGGACCATTAGCTAAAGGAACTGCATGGTTAGTTGAATTTTTTTTTTTTTTTAAAGATCACTCATGTTGCTGTGTGAGCAACAGATTGTAAAGAGACAAAAATGGAAAAAAAGATCAACATTGCCAAGAAAATAAGCTGACTTGCAACTTTCGTTAAAGTTATTCCAGTTAACTGTCAATTCTGTCATCAATGTTTAAGATGAAAATAACCTTAGCGGTCACACTTTTTTTTTTTTTTTTTTGCTTTTAGTTTTTCTCATTTTATATATGAAGAAACTAAATCTCAGAAATGTTAGGTAACACAACACAATGCTTGAGGAAGCTGTGTCTTGGTGACGTCTTTTATACTCCCAGGATATGGACTTCCTTCCAGGAATCCTAAGCTTACCAGCTAAGTTTCCTCAAGCTTATAGAGGAAGTAGCACAGCAAAGTCATAAAGAAGCCCACCAGTAGCAGTTGTAACTGTGGGCCAGTTACTTAACGTCATTGGTCCTCAGTTTCCTCACTCGAAGCAGAGACGATAATATCTACTTCATAAGGTTGGTGTGAAAAATTACATGAATTAATATTCATACAGTGCTAAGAACAGTATCTGATAAATGCTATAAAATTGTTATTAAAAATATTAAAGAGTAGGCCACTGAAGCACACAGGTTTCCAATATCGCAAGAACCAGGTGCCAAGGATCTAGGCGCATAGACACACGGACAGGTTTTATATCCCAGTGGGTGCATGGGAGGGCATATATAGTAGGAGGAATGATAGATATTATACATTGTTCAAAGAAATGATGTGATGATATTCTTGAGAGAATCCACTGTTGATTTCCTACAGCCAACATCATTTCATAGATATATCTATCTATATATATATATATATATATATAGATAGTTTTTTTGTTTGGATCAAGCTCATGTCTCCCCAAAAATCTCAAATGTCACACACATTTTCCCCCCAGACTTTATTGCTGGCTTTGGCTACCAGATTCTGACAAATCAGCATAGAGAATTGTGTATGTGTGTAGTGAAGGTGGGGAGATGGACAATCTTCTGATAATGAATTACCTCTCTCTCTGAGAAAAAAAGTGTACCTCTGGGAAAAAAATTTAAGTGTACTATATTACAGAGTGACTGTCATCGTGAAATCATTGAGTTACTGAATTCTCCAACCGTAGAGCTATTTCCTTCTGGATTTTGGTTTTTTGTTTTGTTTTGTATTTAATGAGGTGTAATTGACATCAAACATATTTATTTCAAGTAGAGAACTTAATGATTCTGTATTGTATACATTGCAAAATGATAACTACAACATCTCGTTAATACCCATTACCCTGAATGCTTAGAAAACCTTGTCCTGTGATGCAAATTTTAAGATCGACTCTCTTAGCAACTTTCAAATACACAGCACAGTATTAACTATCATCACCATGCTATGAATTGCGTCCCCACGACGCATTCATTTTATAACGAAGTTTGTATCTTTTGACCACCTTACCCAATTTTGCCTACTCCCTACCCTTTGCTTCTGGCAACCACCTGTTTGTTTCTCTGTATCTGT